>JAGVSP010001548.1:0-54611 GCA_022494985.1 Micrasema minimum
AAAAAAAAACATTCAACTTGTAAGCGAATTTTGTCCGTCTCGTCGTAAAGTGGTAGCGCATTGGGCTCCTTGCATGAGGTCGCAGGCTCGATTCCCGATGGGAGTCATTACGAAATAATTATTTGAATGTGATATTCACATCACATCACATGTGATACCTTGGACCGGCGCTGAAGCGTAAAATCTCGCCTTCAAGATTCACTGCACTTGGTATATCAACGCAGTGCTTTATGCACCATTGGGTGAATAGTAGTAGTAGTAACTCAATTTTAAAAGATCATGAATATACGAGTAGGTAGGTATTCGAGTACTAAAATTTTTCTGTTATTTTTAGACTTAACTCGTTCTGTCAATATACCTTAAAAATAAGACATCTTGTATTTAGCGTAATTTATTAAGTGTAGTGTACTTATCCTTTCCACGCTTGTTCATTACTAACAAGCACGAATCTCTTCATAATTCATTTGAACAATTTAATTAGATGGAAGCTAATAATTTACTGGTCATTTTTAAGAAACATCTCTTTATTACCTGGAGATCTAAGAATATAAAAGTATAGGTATAGTGAATTGCCATAAGGCCATATCAAATTTGGTTATAGTGAAATAGAGGTACAAATATTATACAACGGGCATATTTAAAATTATTAGCAAATAAACATGCAGTTGTTGCAGCAAAATAAAAAACAATAAAAATTTTAAATCTATATGCATATTCTATGTAAAAAAAATCATTAATCAGCAAATACAGGAGGTAGGTACAATTCAATTTTAAACACAAACGTAGGTAATTTTGTCCCCCATAATATTATTTTCTAAACTAACTAACTAACTAACCATCACGCTATTTCTCCGTAGGGATAGGCAGAGAGGATAGAACGCCACACCATTCTGTCCTGACAGACTTCCTTTGCTTCCTCTACATTCATACATCTTCTCATGCACATACGCCGATTATTCCAACTTTTCACATGACCACTTTCAAGTACTTGACGTACTCGGTCATGCCATGTCTTTCTCGGCATTCCGCGGCTTCTACATCTTCTTCTTCTTCTTGTACATTATTTTCTTGTACAAGAAAAATTGTTAATTGTAGGTGTTTAATCATTCAAACATTCGGAAAGCGCCATTTAGGGTATGACATTGAACTACGAGTATCAGCACTATTTAATGTTATTATGTATTTTTAATAATTCATGTTACTTTTTACATAAATGTACAATATTGTCAATAAAACATATTTATAACTAAAGAACTTATAAAAACAATTATTTCCCAGTCACAAAAGTCCTTTTGCTATGTAGTTCTACATTAGGTTTTAATGTTTTATTCATCATCACCATCATCATACCATATCCGCTCCCTCTGTGGAACATATGGATTCCACAAACTGCCTCCAATGCAAGCGTGCATCCTCCCAAGTCAGGTCCACGTCCTGCAGCTCTGACGCAAACTGCCGACGAATCGTCAACAGTGGACGTCCAAGACACCGAGAACCTGATGTCTTGTAAAATAGGCAAGCTCTCGGGAGGCATACATATGGCCTAGCCAGCCCAAATGCCCTCGCCGGATACCAAGGGTTGCTGCGTACATTTCCTCACCTCTGTGCTCCTTACTAAGTCAAACCTAATATTCTTCTAAAACACCTATTCTCAAAACTCAAAAGTCTGTTGTTTTGGGACCTGGTTAGGTGTGATGGTTATAAATGCGGCATTTTGTTTTCTTCGCCGGATGACAGTAGATACTAAGGGTTGCTGCGACCGTTGCCTCACCTCTGCGTTCCTTACAAAGTCGAACCACCTACAATCTAATGAATAACCTTCAGAAAACATTTTCCCCTAAAATTAACGAAATTATTTAAATTTTATAATTTACCAGCATTCCATAAACTACTTAGGAGCATACTCCACCACGTGCTCTCGGCCGCTTTTCCATACAAACATATTCCTCGATTTTCTCCCTGGAATTTAATATTAGAGCAATGATTTTTTCACACATATTAGATATCGACTAGGTGCAAGTTTGTATTTTCTTATTTTTTTTTATCATTTTTATATCTCCTTAATAAATAATGTATCAAAAAATAGGACGATGCAAACACGCAACTGGTCGATATCTAAAATGTGTGAAAAAATCATTGCTCGAATGTTAAATTCCAGAGAGAAAATCGAGGAATACGTTTGAATGGGAAGCGGCGAAGTGTGATGATAATAATAAATTTTACATCCGCCTATAAATGAACTGAATATTTAGCCTGGTAGGTAGAGTAAGGTAAACCGAGTTTAAGGTACCTACACACAGGAACAATGGAACTGAAATTCTGTGACGTTAGGTTATTAGGTATCCATTGTGCGTTGATCATAAAATAACCCAGTACTTCTGATTATTTATTATTTAAGACTGCCTCATTCTTTCAAGTCTCCAGTCGATTCACTAAAACAAACTTTGATAAAATAATTTTACCACAAATAAAAATTGAGGACTGTTTTCAATTTTCAATTTCAACTGAAAATCAAATGTATTTTTTTTAACCACCTCATTAGTCCAGGAGCTCAATCACAGATAACTATCGACGCAGTTAAAAACGTGCTAACCACGTGCTAACGCTAACCATTTGACCGATCACAATGAACATACGTTCATAGCACGTTCGCGTTGCCGAGCACCATAGATGATAATAAATATCGCGGCTAAACGTCAAACGTCAAATCAAGAAAGTCAACGCGCGTGTCGGATTGTTTATTATGTCAACTGCTTTTCTCAATATTTGGCTTGCCGAACGCCGGCTAAATGAAATACGGCACTCGAGAAAGATTGAAAGAAGATATGTGCGAAGAAGATATATCTCGGGAAATGACTCGCGACTTGATGCGCTCGTTTAATAATCCCGATCGATAACTTTTAACGCGTGTTCCATTGTGATCGCGAAAACTTTAAACATCCATGGTAAGAAATCGTTATCACGTCGCTTATTACCGCGTCGATAGTGATCTGTGATCGAGCTACAGGAGGCCCAATAATTACAGAGAGGAACAACGTCGTTTGTGACGTGTGAAGAACTACATACATTATCGAAGCCGGAACCTTTGTATCGTGAGTCCAGCGTCTTATTACGCTACTGAGGCCGCCGTAGAAACATTTTTATTTCTAAAAAGTTTCGTATCAACTACTTATGTATAGTCATCAAACAATATTTACTTATGGCCCTAATGTTTTAAATCAAGCTCATAAATATGACTACTATGACTACTGGCGGGGAATGAGTTCGTGGCCTTCGGGGAAAGAAGTGTGTGCGGAGGGTGCATCCCCCGCCACGTTCCTCTTCTACCCGCTTGCCCCTAGGTCAAGGGGACACCTAGTGATGTGCGTACTACTGCCGATTCGGATCGCTAGTTTATTTTTGAAAATATCTCGGGATTCCGAAACACAGCAGTTCTCTTTTTCATGGGATGGTATACAATTGAAATAAGAGGTTTTATTATTGCTAAGCGAATATAGTTTATATTGTTTGTGTTAGGTTGAGACATGAATGGATAGATAATTAAAGACGTTTTTTATTATGGGTGAGTAGAGTTATGGGTGCAATATCACACTTACAACTAAAAAAAGGTGTAAATTACCCATGTATTCACCTCTCAACCATAAACAAACAACAGGCCAGACCACGTGTACCACATATACCAACATACTACACTCACTTAGCAATAATATTACAAACTTCTTGTTTCAATTTCAATTGTGTAGTATCCCTATTGTACACTATCTTTGTTTTAATTTCAATAATTGATATTGTAAACTATCCCTTGAAAAAGTTAAATGCATTGTTTAAATATTAAAGCTATTTCCATTATCAAAATTTTCATTTACGTACCTAGGTACTTGTCGATTTATATCGATTTCGATTTTCAGGATAGTGTAGCAGTAACAGCACTAGCCGCATCCCTTCCGAGAGCCACCCAGTATCGATAGAAGTACTGAGTACTGAGTATAGTAATATAATACTCGTATACTCAGTTATACTATCGATACTATTTTCATATTAATATTTCATGTGTGATAACTTGGACTAGTACTGAAGCGTAAGACTGATCATTAATCATCCTACCTTCATGTAATAAAATGATCGAGATACACTGCACTTGGTGTACAAACGAAGAGCCATATGCACCATTGGGTGCGGATAAGGGAAAGTAGTAATAATATTTAGTAGTAGTAACTAAATATTTTTGTCGCAACGTAATAAGATTATATTTAGTTACCTAATAATAATATTTAGTGATGTACATAGCTGATTATTTTCACAACCGGATATCCATAACTGCTTATTTTAATAAAACAGGTAATATGTAAAATTAACTGGCTGTGCGGAAAATAGCCGTTTGTGAATGTCAAAAAAATGCTATTTTTGCATGTTCTAGATTCTCAGTAGTTTTTAAAATAAAATTAAAAATATTTTGATTGATTTGCATTTACTTTGTAACACTTCATAATGATTTATGAATAATACAATGCTATATATTACTATTTGGTTTATTCTATAGGAATAGAATGTACCGGTTTCGGAAGTAGATCTCCCACGGACTGGTGAGGACGCTAAATATTATAGATTAAAGACAAAAAAAATGCAGTACTTAAGTATCTAGACACAGGAGTAACATAAATATTGATAAATATGTAGAAGAAATAGAAAAAAACATCTTGGAACTGTGGTGATGTAATTTACTAAGAAAGTATTAATTGCCTGTTAAGTGGCGGATGTTTACTCGGTCAAAACAAAATTCCGTCTTTATAACTCCTGCATCACACCTGTTCTCCTCTATGGCTGCGAATCGTGGCACCTAACCAGGGCCCAAGATAGCAGACTTCTGAGTTTTGAGAATAGTTGTCTTAGAATAATTTTAGGTGTGCGGCGGTTTGACTTTGTAAGGAACACAGAAGTGAGGCAACCCTTGGTATCTACTGTCATCCGGCGAAGGCGTTTCGGCTGGCTAGGCCATATACTACGTATGCCTCCCGAGGGCCTTAACCATGCTTGCCTATTTTACAAGGCATCAGGTTCTCGGCGTCCTGGTCGTCCACTGTTGACAATTCGTCGGCGGTTTGCGTCAGAGCTGCGGGACGCGGACTTGACTTGGGAGGATGCACGGGAGCTGGCGGCCGATCGCTTGGCCTGGAGGCAGTTTGTGGAATCCATATGCGGATATAGTATGATGATGATGATTTAATATTATTATTATCATAATAACCGGTTGAGCGCATCACTAAATAGTTATTGCTGAAGTTTAAATAATTGTTATTTTTGTCATCATTAAAAACAATCACATTGTAAACATTCAGTTGTAGTCGATTTAATTCATTCTTTAGTTTTGAATTACGGTGTTTACAAATATTATGATATTGTTTATAAACAGAATAGTCAAAATGATCACGTTTTAAATAGAATTTCATAAACAACGAAGTTTATGTGGCTTTAAATCACGATACGCGACAAATTATTGGAAAAAAAAAAACTGTTTTTTTATTGTAAACACGCCGAAAGATAAATTAATACGATATGTAAAAATTTTTTTATCGGCGCCGTTTACTAAGAGGGTCATTCTAAATCTTAACACGTCACTGTCATCTAATAAGGAAGTTCAGAGAACCTCAAAAATATTCTTTATGTTTTCATGAGCATTTCCAACATTTTATTGTAGGAAAAATCTTTTGAAAAATGTACATTTTTGAACATTTTATTGATTCAAAAAGCTAGAAAACAGACACTAGGTTACAAGAAACATAGAAATATTTTTGTTTGGAGACACGACGACAAATATAATTAATTTAAAATAGAATATAGTGATTTTCAAATGTTGTGAGTTTTGTTACGGGAAACCAGTGAATCTACATCATACTTGGAGTCGATTTTGTGAAATAAAAATTTTTGGATTTGATTCTCTACTTTCTGAAGTTTTCCAAAAAATTGAGAACGAAGTAAATTTTTTTTTTTTTTTTTGCAAATAGATATCCAATATCATGTAGGTATTTAGTCAACTTAATACTATCCATAAAGAAAACAAAATTTTAATAAGAATATGAGCAATTTTACTTAGTCTGCCATACTTATGAAAACTTTTGTGAAAAGAAAAAAAAAAAATTTTTTCAAGCTTAGATTAAAAAGTCATATTACACAATCGTCTCCAAATAAGATGTAGATTCATCAATTTCCGGATTGTACATTGAGTTTTGTTATACCCTGTATACGAATATTATTTACCTTTATTGGAAAAAAATGGTTTTAAAATAAGTCATTATGTCAAAATCACCAGTTCTCCATTTTCGTTCACCCTTAAATTTAATTTTACTGCTTTGTTGGCTCATTGTCAATTTGAAATAGGGTTTAATTGTTAATAATGTTTTCCAAGTATTTACCTATTATATTCTAACATTATCCCCCAAAATGCAATTAATGCAACCTGCTCCATACCACTACTAGTACTCCCTTACCCGTACCCAACGGTGCATAGGGCACTGCATTGCTACATTAAGAGCTGTGAATTTTGATAATTAGTTACATGAAGACAAGGTGATGAGTCTTACGCCTCCAAGATGTCACATATCAAGATATTACGAATGTACATATTTTAAGTGGAAAAAATTTAAATGCTATGCTTAAATCTTCCGGTAGAAAGTACTGCGGCGTAGGTATGTAACAATGTAACATACCTACGTTAACTGCAGGGCTGGTATTACGGATATATCCACCTTATCTTTGGTAGGCGTATGATGCATACGCCACAATGCTTCTTACTGGAAGAAATATCTAAAGGCCCTAAACCCAAGTGATTTTTGATTCTTTTTTAAAATTTATTTATTTCATTTTTACAAGGTTTAGTATTTTATGAAATATCGTGTTGTGGTACCTATTTATTTACAATATGGCATTTCAAACTAAGTAGTGTATTAGTTTACATGAACAGAAAAACATATATATTACATATATGTTATAGAATAACGTATTGCAGTTACCTTATTCAACCAGGAATCATTCGGTTTTTATTTGGAATGGTAACAAGAATAGAACCGCTTGCTAGAATATTCGTAAGAGATTTTATTTCTTACACTATATATACGAAATTAAGATATTTGAAATCAGTTAATAAATAAATACCTAAATCATCTTTGTGATCAGTTATAAATATTCAGATGAAAAAAAAGTATTTATATTAGCTTTAAGAATTTTTTTATAGCTAAATAAAAATGTACAAACAGACAAACAATATTACATGTTAATACTACATTTAAGACTAACATCAATTTTTACTATTTTGGTGGTGTAACCATTCGTAAACTATTTTACATATTTTTTCTTTCTTCACATACAGTAGGAGGGTGTTATATATTTTTTGGAGATAAGAAGACAGAAGACGACGTGGCTTTTCTGTCCAAAAGACGTTGTCATTTCAGGTAGTTCAAATAATTGTTTCATATTTATTTCGATTCATTCATCCCACCATATTTATGACAATGAACGAGTAGTGCCTTACTGTACAGTTGGCTGACGTTCAAGACACCCACTCGTTCAAACACCTCCATTCTAGATTAAGTATCTTCGCAGGTAGACAGTACCTACTTTGGGTAGTTAGTATAATGGCAGGAAGGCAGGAATATCGACCGCTAGGCGTGGTCAGTCAGTTCCTGGGTCCCGCCTTCTGCACACAATCCAGTTATACAATATACAAATCGGACGTCATCGTACACAATATCTACGCATATCGCACCAAAACTGGATAACTTTGCGGCGATAACCTCAAAATATAAGTACACACAGTAAAAAGTGATAATTCTGTAGGTACTTGGGTGCGCGTTTTTTTTAAGCTGACATTCTTTATGACGCCTATGAGAGATAAAAACAAAAAGAATAACAAGCTTCGAAATAATATATGAATTATGAACATACTCAATCAAAAATATAGCATCTGATGAAAAAAATGTATGTAACTAGGTACCTACTTGAAAGTGGACACGAAGTCGGAATAATCAGAGTGCGCGAGAAGATGTATAAACGTGGAAGAAGCAAGGGAAGTGTGCCAGGACCAGGGACAGAGTAGTGTGTCGTTCTATCTTCTCTGCCTAACCATTCGCCAAATGGCATGATGGTTAATTAGTTAGTTTAAATGTACGTCAATGTTTTATACCTCAACAGAGATGAAGATGAAGCATTATTCAGGGCTTATGACATGTCATTGGCTGGGTTAGGCGGCCTCTTGACGCATTCAAATACTTCCATGAACCCTGTAAACGCTTGAATATCCATCAAGCGTTTACAACATCTATTGCTGTATTTTCAATGAAATGTACTTTATCGAAGATGCAATTAATCGTCTCTGCGTGTATTATGTAGGTACCTACGTACAGATAATTTTATCGTACGCCTAATATCTTTACTGTCTCCAATAGGGTTCTTCCCGATAGCACGAATATTCTTGAAAACGTTATAAATATTTAAAGTATATTTTTTACAATTCCAACGATATAAAACACAATGATCAAAAATTTTGTTTTCATTTTTATAAATTTATGTTTTAAAAAACACGAAAATACGAATGATTTTTAACGCCCGTTAATGGCTAAGAACGTCATTCCCGTCCACCGTGAAAGGCGTGAAATTCATTCCGTAGTGAGCGCCTATATTGCTGTGACGTCACACCGCATGCGCGCCAAATGAAGGATTTTGCGAGCGATTTGAAAAAGCGCTATTTCCAACCGCGCTAAAAAAATTCATATGACATCGTAAAAAAAATTTAAAAAATCCTTTGGTATTGTAATTTTTCAATAAATTTTTTGAAATAAAAAATAAAAAATCGGGAAGAACCCAATTGAATGGAATGTGCAAACGCTGAACGAATAAAAAAACATTTTTCAGAGGTGACTCGGATAAGTAAAACAATAATTTTACACACTTCTTTTCACTATTTACCATTTGGTACATTATAATACAAGTTTTTTTTAGATAAAAAAGAACTCTATGTTATTTTATGATATTTGCACATATTTCAATTTATAAATACTAATTTTGATAAAGCCTAAGCGGCCTTAATATGTCAGGAGGTGCTATAACAGAGGGGAACAACATCACAGAACACCCAGGCTTGAGGAAAATCGCTGAGATTTGGTAATCTTCCAGGAATCGAACCCGAATCATCGTAGTGTGAGTCTAGCTTCATTGCCACCACATTACGGTGGCTGTCAAATAAGGAATATTATTATCCATGCAATGAATCTCGCAAGTTGCACAGAGGAGCATGAAGAGAATTATGCTTGGAATAACATTAAGAGACCGAAAAAGGAACGATTGGATCCGACGCCAGACAAAAGTCTGCGACGTGGTGGAGCGAATTGCTTGGTTGAAGTGGAAATGGGCCGGTCGCATATCCAGAATGACGGACGACAGATGGACGAAACGCGCTCTGGTGTAGAGACCGAGAAACCAGAGGCTTCAAGGATGAGATGGGTGGACGACATCAGGAAGTCTGCTGGAAGACAGTGGATGGGGGCGGCGCAGGATCGGGAGGAGTGGAGACGGCAGGGGGAGACCTATGTCCAGCAGTGGACCTCATCGGGCTGAAGTGATGATGATGAATGAATCTTGATAATTTGTTAAATGAAGGCAAGATGATCAGTCTTACATTAAACCCATGTCCAAAATAGAGCTTATGAAACATTTTTATGTGGAAATAACATTAAAATAAATATTTCATATTGACCCCTACGGGGATGCGAACCCACCACTTTATTCATGGCACCCAACGAGCTACCACTACCTACTCCACGAAGAGGACAAATATATTATTAGGTCTTATTAATTATTATCTATGTTTACTCTACTAATTATTATCCATATATTATTTCTTATATCACTTTTGAAACAACAAAACTATCTTTAGATCGAAAACAACAAACAAGAAACTACGTTTTACATTAATAATTAGTTTTGCGAGTACAAATTAATATAATTACCATTAAAATAGTATTTTTCGATAATAATTACTCCTAAGAGAAATAACGTAATCTAAACAATTTATTATTCTAACGTAAGAGTAATAGCTTAATATCCTCATAAAAATGTCCTATTTTAAGGGTTTTTTCAGTACCTACATAGGTTTCTATTCGACACATTTTTTGAATCCAGTAGGTATGTATGTTATTTCAAAATTCGAATATTTGTTTATTCCAGTTAGTAATTTTGTTTTACTAATTATAATCATTTTAATTTTTATCAATCAGCTTTATTTTCCAATCAGGAATCGAACCCGCGACCTTGTGTAAAGTAGCCCAACGCGCTAACACCACGAGGCGGACAAATTAGTTTATCATTAATTAACGATGGAAATCAAAACAAGGAACAGTGAGTAGTTAATATAATAATTCTCAAGTAGTTCATTAAATTATTTTAGAAAACAAAATATATGCGGTGGAGAGCTGAACTTGATTTCTTCTCAATAAATCTCTCGCTAATCTTTCGGTTTTATGCCGGGAAAATTCACAAATATTTATATAATAAAGTTAACCTCAAACTGCGATGTTTGCTAAACATATTGGACTTGTTTAGATAATAAGAGTTTAATGTCTAAAACATAGGAATGAAATGAAATGTAAAGAGACTTGACATTTCTGTATTATGTAAAACGGGGCCTATTAATAGAGGAGAATATTTAGACAGGAGAGAAACATGAATTTTATCGCCTGTTTATTTATCTTCAGACAGTCAACTGTTGTAGTACCTACTTGCTTAAAAATAATAGGAAAGATTTTAGAACCCATCATAGTATTATACTTGTTTAAAATTCACGTCAAAACCACGGGACGTAGACCGCGCTTAAGAGGATGCGTCTCCATACAATCGTAGTCCTCGATTTACTCCCTGGAGTAAAGATTTTTCACACGTTGTAGATATCGACCAGACGCGTGTTTGTATTTATCTACTTTAATTAATAAATTGTAAAACAGATGATTCGAACGCGATTCTTGTCGATATATTATAAGTGTGAGAAAATGAAGGATTATGATTGTAAGGAGAAACGGCCGCGTGGCGTGACAGCGCATTCTCTCAAGAAGATCAAGAGCTGCACTGAGAATTTTTGTTAAAGCAAAATTAGACGTAAGTATCTCTCCAATATTATAATATTTGCACATATTAAAATTTTTAAGTAGGTTATATTTTCAATGAAACCGAAACGGTTTGTGCTTGTCAATAGGAATCGCTGGCCCAAGTGCGGTACACTAAAATTTTAGCAAATGTACCAACTCGATAATCAGAAAGCCTCTCTTTCTATGCAATACAGTGAAAGCCTCACCCTTTCCCTAGACTGTTTTAAAAACTATTGAGTCTTTTTTCAGTCCAGCACAACTCTACCGATTTTTTAAAGCTAATCCGCGAAATTTAATAGATTCAGTTTTAACTGGAAAAAGCGAAAGAAAAGAAGGTTAAATACGCGACCAAATGCTTTCATTGCGCCTATCACTGTCTCGGCTCTAAGATTGTCATAAACACATTCACCCCAACCTGCTCAAGGAGCTGGCCCAAATTTACAGTGATAGGGATATTAGTAACTCTACCCCTTTTTAGTAGTAAGTTACAAACCACCTTCCGCCCAACCGCAACCTCCCTCCCGCCCCCCGTCAACCACGCCCAGAGAAGACGCGGCAGCAACCTCGGCCGAGTTCAAACCACAACATACAATATTCAACCAGCCATCCTATCTGGCGGACCTATTTCATGCGTCCCCTGCCGCACCCTATCCACATCCTAACCAAAACAAGTCACAGTCATACGCAAAGAAATTTCGTATTGCATCTTTCTATGCAATACGATTAATCAATCATTTCAGCCCGTTGAGGTCCACTGCTGAACATAGGACATAGGCCTCTCCTTGCCGTCTCCACTCCTCCCAATCCTGCGCCGCCCCCATCCACTGTCTTCCAGCAGACTTTCTGATGTCGTCCACCCATCTCATCCTTGAAGCCTCTGGTTTCTCAGTCTCTACACCAGAGCGCGTTTCGTCCATCTGTCGTCCGTCATTCTGGATATGCGACCGGCCCATTTCCACTTCAACCAAGCAATTCGCTCCACCACGTCGCAGACTTTCGTCTGGCGTCGGATCCAATCGTTCCTTCTTCGGTCTCTTAATGTCATTCCAAGCATAATTCTCTCCAAGCTCCTCTGTGCAACTTATGGGAGGATTGCTTGGTCAGAGTCATTGTTTCCGCGCCATAAGTAAGGACGGGCAAAATGCATTGTTTGAACACTCGAATCTTTAGTGAGTTGGGGATGGAGCTTCGGAATGTGAAATTTAGCTTTCCAAAAGCCAACCAAGAGAGGTTTATCCTCCTATCCACCTCGCTGGTCTGATTGTCTCTGCCGATGGTGATTACGATTAAACATGACAGAAAAGAGATTAATGATTTCTCCGAAATTCGTGGTTCGAAATTTAACGGCAACATATTTAAAATTAGTTGGACGGCACCGCCTACATTCTTACATTAATTTTCACGCCCTCAATTATTTACACTCAAATATGTTTTTTTTCTAGTAATTCCTTTGTTATTATGACTAATTCTCATTTAAGTGTCATCTGTATCATTTTTTTTTTCCACCGTATTATTATTATTATAGTTACAACCGTGGGTAGAATACAAACTCTGTTGGCTAAAGTACAAAGCAATGCATGATGCCGCTCCGGAGTATTTAAAAGAGCTTTGTATTCCAGATAAACTAGCTGAAATACGTCTCACACTTCGATCAGTTACATCTACAGCTATAGGCAGGGTTTTAGTACCGACTCGCAATCAGCGCACAAAATTTGGGGAGCGCGCTTTTGCGGTTGCGGGGCCTGTGGCTTGGAATGCTCTCCCATCGGAAGTGCGCAACTGTGAGAGTGAAGTGATGTTTCGAAAGAAACTTAAGACCCATTTGTTCTCTCAATCTTTTGATGAATTTTGATAATTGTATTTTCTACTCAGAAATTGAGTTTTCATTCACTTTAAATTTCCCATTTAATTCAATATTTGAAGCGCCCTTGGGGTATATTTACACGAAAACGGCGCTATATAAATTATCCATATTAATAATAATAATAACAGTTCAACCTCCAAGCGTCGGGACAAGGGCCCGCGGTTATGGTTACAAAATAATGGTAACCAATCAAAAAAACACGACTAAAAGGGCCGGTGGTTTGATCAGAAGTTAAAAGCTACGTCTTAGGTACTTTAGTTAAAAACAACCGTGGGTAAGAATAAAAGAATAAGTTACTTCAGAGTGGGTTGTTTGACACTGGTTTTTACACAGATAAAAATTCTCTGGTTAATCGCGTTCCAAAACTAAATAATAATAAATTTCTATGGAATCACACAAATCTCATAGTTTTTTCTATGACACAAATGTCACATTGACAGGTTGTGCGTAGCGTCTCGAGCGATCAGCTGTTAGATGGCCGCCATTTTTTTTAAACTTATACTACTTTTACTTATACTCTCCAATATCGGCAGCTTATTTTTTTAACTAACGAGTATACATTTTGACCACCGGCTAGGAGTAACTCACAATCAAACAACTCATATTAAAGTATTTTTGCAAAACTTTTACTTTTACTTTAGATTTTTAACTTATACCACTGATCTAACCGGCCCTAAACATTATTTGTTTATGTGTAGCGTTGGTAAATATTATACTACTTACTACTACTGTTTTCCCTTATCTGCATCCAATGGTGCATAGGGCACTGCATCGGTTAACGAAGTGCATGGTAACTTGATCAATATATACTTAACACAGTTAAAATGATTTATTTTTAACTAGATTTCAACGTAGGGTTTTAGTAAAAACAAAGTTTTGCTTAATCTTAGCCAATCTAGATATTATGTAAGCACGCCGAAAAATGTAGACTTTTAATAAAATTTAAATTCAGACTGATCGAAATTATTTTATTTTAATTTTTCAACAAATGAATATCAGAAGGTTTTTAATTATTTGATACAAAAAAACCTCCGTAGATTTTTTTTTACTAGATTGACAAAAAGAAGCATACCTAGTGGTAGTCAAATGCGCACATGCATCTTTTTGACTGGTTCTGAAGCGTAAGGGTGATAATCTTATTGTCATACAATAAAATAATTTAAGGTACCGACTTATTTATATCATCTTTGGTTGCCAATTTAGAATGTAAACAAATAGAAAAACGGTTATCAAGTACACATTTACTTTACTTTTTTTACTTACTACTACTACTTTTGCACTTCTTCATTTTATTGATAGGTTGGAAGAAATTGCGAACAAGGCAATAAACCCGCCAATGTACACCACTGTATGTACAAAAAGCCAAATAAAACAAAATAAATATTTTGCAAAATAAAAACTAGAATTTCATAGATTCTCTCTATAAATTTATCTTAATTGCGCATATTATGCTTGGTATTAATAAACACTGTTACATTATCAAAATACTTGCAGTACTTGCAGAAAAAAGTATTTTTTAGGGTATACATAGATTCACGAAATAGTACAAGTATTTTTATTTATATTTTTTTTTCTATTCAGTCTGGTTAGCACCTTGATATGCCAAAAGGCTGAATAACAAATGTAAAAACCACATCACAAAAATCACCCGCATTGAGGAAACACTTTGGTTTTGCTATCTCGAATTGAACCTAAAAACCCCATGCTGAGTTAGTTCAGCGTCTTAGCCACTAAACAACGGGAGCCGCTCTCATAATAATAGCAAGCATCGTAATAGTTGGATGAGAATGTATGATAGGTGTACAAATGTCAAAATTAGAGCAGAGTGCGAGGCTGAGATAAGCTTTATCGACAAGAATTAAGAAAGGGCTTTTACATACGATGGTTTAGTCATGTGGAGCGATTGAGTGAAGAAAGAACGGCTAAAAGAAGCTTAAATGCAAGTTTGCCTGGATGTAGAAGCCGAGGAAGGCCGAAAAAGACATGGCATGACCAAGTACGACTAAGTTACTTGAAAGTGGGACATTGTGAAAAGTCGGAATAATCGGCGTATGTGCATGAGCAGATGTATGAATGTAGAGGAAGCAAATGGAAGTATGTCAGGACAGGGGAGTGGTATGGCGTTCTATCTTCTCTGCCTACCCTTACGGGGCAATCGGCGATTCTTATACCCTTTCCGTGATGTTTAGGTTAGTTAGTTAGTTAGTTTGAATTTTGTCTATAATTTTTTTCGCTTCACACACTTAAAATCGAAAGTAGTTGTCAAAACAATAATTTAATAAATGTTTAGAAATTAAAATCGCCAGCGTGCCAATGTTGACAGTTGGCACGCCTGCCATATATTTGCCCTGGCCCTACCTGTCAGTTTCTTTACATGAATTTAAGGTCTCACTGTTCATCTAATCCGATTCTGTCACTCAAATTTTATGTATTGTGTTACGTTTTACTTAATATTTTTACCTTTTAGTACGAATCGGGTTATCTACAACTCAAGTTCGTGAAACCAGGGTATCTAGCATGTCATCAATTCTTTTTCTTTCTTCTTTCGCCAGGAGAGCCTGTCGCTTCCTCTCACGTCAGTCCCGTATCTCTCAGCTCCGTCGAGTGCATACTAAAGATAGTCTTAGTCTACCAGGATGGTGAGATCCTGTAAGCGTTGAAGACGCAGTAAGTAACTTGATACCTTTGGATTAAATGCCCAAGGCAGCACTGCTTGGACATGTAATCCAAAATAATAGAATCCGTATATCTACATGTAGAGCATAAGACGGCTCAATTTCGCTTACATTACGACAGATATTTGCTCAGTGGCATTCCTCGGAGTATTCACTTAAATCATTGATATATATAATATACACTTAGATCTGCCTTGCAGAGTAAATTATTGAGAAAAAGTAATGACACGAAGAATCCGCACCTCAATACACTTACACGGGTCGACCTATCAGAGCCCTTCGACTGCCGCCATGCATCCGCCCACACACCGCAAAAGTATGGGGCTAAATTATAGGGTTACAGTAACAGTAAACAATACTAACCCGTTCCTTACGAGGAGCGTTCATGAATTTTACCATGCATCTAAAATGACTTTTGTTTTCTTGTGGACGGGCTGTTTGCTATTATTTAAGAAGAAAACTTCCTTTGAATAATAATTTTTTTAGGCTATGTAAACAAATATAAATAAACACTTGCATGTGGAAAGTAACTGCATCTTTTTTTCTTAAATTTTATCCGTACGGTTTTTACACGGTTTCACTACACAGGAAGGCATTTCGGAATGTTTTCTGATCGTCCGACTCTGCCGGCGGTTTAAGAAATACTGAATACGCGTCTGGCGGAGTCGGAGGTTTTGACGGAGTTGAAGTGTCATTCATTTTTGTGGGTTTAGTTCAAATCTAAGTGTATTATAAATCAATGACTTAAATACATCCACATGATCGCAGTGCTGGCCCTTCATGACTCCAGTACCACCAAAAGCGAGTTTGCGTTTCGATCGTTTTGCGTGCTAGTACTCCAGAACGCGTATTTTCTTCGAAGCGTAATGTGTCGCAAAAATCGTTCGACTGTCACTGAAACATTGAGTGGCAATTGTGTGGTTGCGTTTCTCGGCATGTCGGATCTGAGAAACGTCGATACAATGAACTTGCATACCTGCCTACCGCCGTGAGACTATAGGTAGTATAGGTAGTTGCTTCTCTGAAACCCCTTTCAACTCTTTCCCGGTATTAGCAAGACCTTGACTCCTACTGATTTGAAGCGAAATTTCTTTTTAACAACATTTTTTAAATAAATACAAATACTTGTAGGCAAATAACTGGATTATACCCATACTGGGTTGATATCAGATATTATTGATATCCCAACATACAGAGAAACTCTGGAAACGAATGTGGGTTATCTAGGCGTCAGCATGGGTATAATCCAGTAATTTGTCTACAAGTATTTGTATTCATTTCAAAAAATGTTGTTAAAAAGATTTACTGGTTAAAAATATAAAGCAAAATAAAAAATTGGAGAGACATCTTCAGGCGTCTTCTAGAGTAAGTAATAGAGCCTTACCTACACTAATAAAAGATGATTGCCAAAAAAAAAGCTTTACAATCTTCTTAACAGATTGAAGAACGAATTCAATATATAGTAGTTCCAAAATTTTTGTCATATATGGTTATCAGATGATGGGCGGGAATGGGAAATGTTTGTAGTACGACAAGTGGCCACTTAACCCAGCCAAATGACAGGTCATTATAAGCCCTGTAAACGCCTAGATAACCCACAATTCGTTTCCAGAGTTTCTCTGTCTCTGTTGGGTTATCAATAATATCCGAAATTTCTTGTCATTATGGACATCACAACAGAGACAAAGAAGCTCTGGAAACAAATTTGAATATTATCATGTATCATTGTTGTCATACTTATGTATTGGTATTTTGAAGTATTTTGACTCTCCGCACTCTTTTTGCAAGGGAATGAAGGTTTTCCATTCAGTCACTTTTCAATGCGCGACACTCAATAGGAAAATTCGGAAAGAGCGTTCAGATGTGCGAGTATAAGTTTTTAGGGGTTGAGAAAGAGCGTCCTCTCTAAGAAGAGGCTCTGATTCCGCCTCCCTTCGGGCCGAAAATGACGGAGCCATTCTGACATTTGACTTTGATGTTTTGATATGAAGAATGTGGTACATTTTATGTAGGTATTATCATTTATAATACCATTCGATCCAAACTATTCTTTTGTTGAGAAAGTATTTAAAAGTTTTAAACACTGTGAATGTGTTCAAATGCCTACTTGCGGACAAAAACTGGATTTTACTCATTAATTACGGGATTGCATCAAATTAATGAATATCTCAACATATCAATTAAAAATATCCATAGGAATATCCTTCTAAATTTCTAGTCTCTGTTGAGACATAAATTATTGTAAGAAGTATTATTTTCCTGAAATAATTGCATAAGTACCCACATATTATTTGGCATACTTAGTAGAAAAAAAATTTTAGATTACATTTTCTCCCCAAGAGTTTTTCGAAATCTTTATTTTTGAACTTTTTAGGAATGTTTTAGTACCTAAGTATTTTCTTAAAACAACAAAATAAAACGATATTTATCTACTCAAGTGACCAAAAAAAAGCTGTAGAGGCGCTTGACCCGCGATATGGAGGTTCCAGATTCAATTCTTCCCGATAAGAACTACTATTGCCACTACTTTCCCTTATCCGCACCCAGTGGCGTATGGGGCACTGCATTGGTTCGCCAAGTGCAGTGTAACTTGATCATTTTATTACATGCAGGTAAGATGATCAGTCCCAGAACGTTTCGTTTCTTATAAGTAGATATATGTGGTGGCATAGGTACGTAGTATGTATATGGCCTAGCTGAAACGCCTATTTTATTATACAGATATGTACGTAATATACATGGTGTCACTAAACTTGATGTACAAGCGGGAAACCAGTGAATCTACATATATTTAGAGTCGATTTTGTAGATTTTAAAATTTTTATTTGACCCATAGTTTTCGAGAAAATCGATTAGGAAGTAGATTTTTTTTCTATAAATTTTTGCAAATTGTTATCAAATAAAATTTATTTAGTTAAATAATACTATTCATAAAGAAAACAAAATAAAAAACATGTGTGCAGTTCACACCAGGTAGAAGTGAAACCTTAATAAAACTAAGCTGAGAGAGAATGAGATAAATGCAGTATCAGGAGTGGGATAATTATAGGATTTATTTATTATAAATATTGGTACCCAGTTGATAATTTTTTTTCATTCTATTATTCATGATCCATGTCTTCAATTTCTACAAGTGATACGAGCGGCTTATGATAACTAAAGTATGAGACAAAAGTTTTTTTTTTCTATTTTATCAATATATCTGTGAAATACCGCGTCAAGGCGCCTTCTCCCTCGGTTTTGCTACAAAATTTTGGGAGTCGAATCTACCTCTTCAGATACATGAATAGAACAAATTCTGTTTCAAAGCCTATGACACATTATAAAAGTATAAGGCGTGCCGGCGATCAACTGGTAGATGTATCTCATGAGGTAGATGGAACTACTGCCAGCCGGCGGAAACTGTGTTCTATCTCATTCTCTCGCAGGCTAAATCCCGTAGATCTATACGTTTGTCTCTTTTTAGTTTCGCTTTTTCGTTTCATAATGTTTCAAATCACTCCCAACGATTCTAAAGAAGTTTTCACTTCAAAATAAGATTTTAAAAATAATTCACGCAATTTCGCGGTAGGTACTTACGAAAGCTTTTATGATAAGAGAAAAAGTTTTTTTTTCAATATTTATTCAAAAGTCATATTACACATTCGACTCCAAATATGATGGTGTAGGTAGATGGTAGATTCATCAGTTTTCGAGTTGTACTACGAGTTTCTTTACACCATGTATACTATTATTATACCTACATAATATACAAATATGTTCAAGAACATGTCTTGTGTATTGTATTTCATACTTAAGCGATATAATGAGGTTGTAGGTACCTTTCCGGTAGGTATTTACAGAACCTGTGATTAAAGGCATATTGCAACAAAAGGAACGTGCTAAAACTGAATCACATCTTTAGTCGGCCTATTTATGATGCAGGTATAATGCTATTTATAATACTTAGATTTCACCAACTTTTATTTTAGTGATTAATTTTTCATTTGTGTTAGATAATTTACGCAGGAATATAGCATTTAAACGTCTATTATGCATTATATTTAAAACACTCGCCTTGCGGTAATGTAAACCCCGCCCCGGTGCAAAATCTCACTAAACAATAGGGTTCTTCCCGATAGCATGAATATTCTTGAAAACGTTATAAATATTTAAAGTATATTTTTACAATTCCAACGATATAAAAACACAATGATCAAAAATTTTGTTTTCATTTATAAATTTATGATTTAAAAACACGAAAATACGAACGATTTTTAACGCCCGTTATTGGCTAATGACGTCATTTCCGTCTACCGTGAAAGGCGTGAAATTCATTCCATAGTGAGCGCCTATATTGCTGTGACGTCACACCGCATGCGCGCCAAATAGAGGATTTTGCGAGCGATTTGAAAAAGTGCAATTCAAACCGCGCTAGAAAATTCATATTAAATTGTAAAAAAAAATTAAAAATTTCCTTGATATTGTAATTTTTCAATCATTTTTTTTTAATCAAAACTAAAAAAAAATAAAATATAACAGTGGCATTTTTGCTAATCTTCAATCAAACCTTTTTACACCGGAAAAAAAATATTTGATACATAATAGAATTGTAGGTAATTACATACAAAATATTTTTTACCTGCATGTTTAAGAAATTTCAAACAAACATCGTGTATTTTGCAGGACTGTATAATTTTTTAAATGCGTTTAAAAAAAATTCAAACGAGTTATTATGACAGACAGAGATACTCACTACACACTGATAATTAAAACATTTACATGAAAAATACAATTTCAAAAGTTATGAATCAACATTTTGTATGGGTAACCCGAGGTTAAATCACCGAATGCCGTGGATCGTTTCAAACACAGTACTTTAAGGGTTAAAGAAATGACGTCGGTGACGTCACAGATCGTACTTCTTACAAAACTCAATTAAATTTGCAAAAAAATTAAACATCCATAATTTTTCTGCTTTATATTTCTTATTCAAAGACTCCAAATCTAAAAAATATCATGCATAATAAATAGATTTTTTTTTTCAGAACAGTGTTTAAATGTTGATCGGCTCCGGGTAGATACCTACTACAATGGGCGTGCGTAATTTGTGATGCGTGGTTCATTGTTTTGACGGATAGTCTCGAGCGAACAAACAGACTATAAATCGCAATTGTAACGCGTTTACGACGGTAATCGGTTAACTCTCTGTGATAATTTCCTTGGCCTCTGCCTAATCCTTCGGGGAAATGGCGTGATCTATAATTCTAACAAATCAATACGCCATTTCTTACAAGGGGTAGACGGAGAGGACAGAACGCCAAATGATTATAAATATTATTTCTTACCACAGGTTCTGCAGGATACTGATGTATTCTCCTCGCGTGCATGATCACCTCCTTCAATCATGCCAAACATTATATTTTTTCATTGGTTTCTCCAACCTCAGAGCATAACAAAATACTTATCGTGCATTAAACAGTTAAAAATCAATTATATTATAGCCTAAGAATGATCGTACGCATTTTGAATCAAATTCAGTCTCGCTACAATTTTGCTAAATCAAAAAATTTTTCAGGATTCATATGCAAATTGTTAAATGCAATGTCCAAATTAATTCGCCATTAAATTAAATTTACGCGACAATTCATTCTGCAGATTATTACAAAAACATTTAACACAAATCATCAAAATTTTTGGAATAAATTTAAAAAAACTCATAAAAAGAAATAAAGGTATTAGGTACTTCTCCGTTCAAAAAAAAAACTTATTCTTTAAATTAGTTCTTTCAACCAAAAAAACTTGGAATAAAAATCAATTCGTTTGAAGACTGATCGCCGCATTTGAATAAATAAATGTTCATGATTCAATGCACTGCAATGTCCTATGCGCCATTAAGTGCGGATAAGGTTTTTAGGAATAATATTGATTTAAAAAAACTCATAAAAAGAGATGTAGGTAGTAGGTACTTATGTGAAAGAAAACGGCAGATTTCGGAAAGAACTGGGAGTGCTTGGAGTAGCGGGCGCCGCATTCAACAGTATGAAAGCTGTCAGATCGGATGTTTATTCGGTTAAAACAAAATGTCGCCTTTATAACACCTGCATCACACCTGTTCTCGTCTATGGCTGCGAATCATGCACCTAATGAAGTTGACCTATGAATTTAAATCGTGCAATAATGCTAATAAAATTATTTCTATTCTAAGGGTTTGGTTGGAAGATAGAACTTTTTATATTGATGCTCCATAATTTATATATATTGATTCACCATATGCATTATCTCTATTCCTTTTATGTATATTTTGTGAACTTTTTTATTTTTGTTGTATTTTTATGATAAATGAATTTTTTGCTAATGGCTCCTGATGACAAACGGCAAAACTGCGGTTTATCGGGACGGCATTATTTTTGTTTTTCTAATGTTATGTTTTATTTTCTTAATAAAGATCACATAAAAAATAAAAAAAAACCAGTGCCCAAAATAGCAGACTTCTGAGTTTTGAGAGTAGGTGCCTTAAAAGAATATTAGGTGTGCGGTGGTTTGACTTTGTAAGGAACACAGAAGTGGGGCAACGGACACAGCAACCCCGATACTAATATCTACTGTCATCCGGCGAAGGCGTTTTCGCTAGCTAGGCCATATACTACGAATGCCTCCCTAGAGCCATAACCATGCTTGCCTATTTTACAAGGCATCAGGTTCTCGGCGTCCTGGACGTCCACTGTTGACAAACCGTCGGCAGTCGGCGTACGTCGGAGCTGCGGGACTTGACTTGGAAGGATGCTATGTTAAGATGGATGGAGGATTACGTGTCCATTTGGAAGAAAAAAAAATCATGGTTAATGATGATTGTGCAACATATTATATTTATTTTTGCGAGGAAAAAAATGGTTTATGGTGATGCTTACTCTTGAAAATAGTATAAGACTAATTTTTCTCGTTATAGGTAGTAAGTAACAAATAGGTGTGGATTAGACGAAAAAACTTATTCTCAATAAATGGTGGTTAAGCAATTCTTGTCCTAGTGGCCTCAAATATTTACATACTTAAGCGTTTTTTTCATGTATATTTTGCACTAAATGTATTACTTAATATACTCGAAAATACCTGCACAGAATTATATTTTAATGCTAACTAATGTGATAATAGTAAATAATATTCCGTCTACCTAATTTAACATGATGGTTGGCGCGTTTGGTGGCAAACCGCCGATGACCATCCTACGGATGTATTCGGCGGAGCTGATGGATGCGGGCCTGACGTGGGAAGAGGCGAGAGAGCAAGGGTCTGCTGCAGGGATCTAGTGATGTCCACATGCTCCACGTAGGAGCAAACGTGGCGAAAGAAGAAGAATAAGAAGAAGTAGGTAATAATTAGTTTGCACTACTCAGCCTCCGCTTATAGCAGAGAGCCGAGTCGCTGATATAAATATTAAATCAAATCAAACGATTATTGTATTGACTAAAATATCCAGACAACGAAAATATTGTTGAAATTATTTGTGATATCAATAATAACATCCGCGATATGAATTTAGTGTATGGGTTCGGATACAATAAGTTGTATAATACCTATCATCATCATCATCATCCCATATCCGCTCCCTATGTGGAGCATATGGTGTCCACAAACTGCCTCCATACCGAGTGATCGGCCGCCAGTCCCCGCGCATCCACCCAAGTAAAGTCCACGACCCGCAGCTCTGACCTGATACCAAGGGTTGCTGCGTCCGTTGTCTCATATCTGTTTCTCGTACAATGTCAAACCACCGCGCAACTAATATTCTTCAAAGACACCTATTCACAAAACTCAGAAGTCTGGTATTTTGGGCCCTGGAGCTCAATCTCAGATAACTATCGACGTAGTTAAAAACGTGCTAACCACGTGCTAACGCTAACCATTTGACCGATCACAATGAACATACGTTCATACCACGTTCGCGTTGCCGAGCACCATAGATGATAATAAATATCGCGGCTAAACGTCAAACGTCAAATCAAGAAAGTCAACGCGCGTGTCGGATTGTTTATTATGTCGACTGCTTTTCTCAATATTGGCTTGCCGAACGCCGGCTAAATGCAATACGGCACTCGAGAAAGATTGAAAGAAGATATGTGCGAAAGAAGATATATCTCGGGAAATGGCTCGCGACTTGATGCGCTCGTTTAATAATCCCGATCGATAACTTTTAACGCGTGTTCCATTGTGATCGCGAAAACGTTAAACACATCCATGGTAAGAAATCGTTATCACGTCGCTTATTACCGCGTCGATAGTGATCTGTGATCGAGCTCCTGGTTAGGTACCATTATTCGCAGCCATAGAGAACAGTTAATACATAATGATTATTGATTGTCTGGCTCGTAGCATGGTGGTGGCGCATTAGGCTACCATGCGTGAGATCGCGGGTTCGATTCCCGTAGGTGATCAACATGAAATATTTATTTACATGTGATTTTCATATTAATATTTCACGTGTGATACCTTGGACTGGTAAAACGTAAAACTGATCATCCTACCTTCATGTAATAAAACGATCAAGATACACTGCATTTGGTGTGCCGATGCAGTGCCCTATGCACCGTTGGGTTCGGATAAGGGAAAGTAGCAGCAGTAGTAGATGATTGATTTATTCTTTATTCTGAAATAGCCTGCTGCGTGATCTTTTTCTATAAATGAAACATAAAATCACAAAAACACCACTTCTATATTTTATGACAACTATTAAGATACCAACAACGGGTGAGATATTACCTTACAATCGCTCAAATTGTATTAGATACTTTTAGCAATTAAAAAAACTTATGATGCCTTCATAATAAAAACTCGAATATAATGCTGACCGATATCCTCAAATATGCAAAAAACATCACCTACTATCTTTAATAAAGCGTCGTGAAATAGCATATATAGTTTTCCTATCAAAAATAGCCTCTGGAGAATATTTCCATAAATATTCCCCATAAAACCCTTCGTAACAACCTCTTCTTCATACCCCTCTGATACATTCTAACTATAGAAAAAATTCGTATATATGGCGAGCCTCCAATAACTTTAATAAAATATCTAAAACATTGAATAAAGATTTTACTTGAGAATAACCATGGTGATGTGCGGCGTTTGCTTTCCGAGTGAAAATCACACTTTGTTTGATCACATTTTGTTGAGTTATCATTTTTTTTCATTCTTTTCTAACGTTTAAAACTCACTTTTATGTACATATAATTTATTTGTATTTATCTTACGATGAGAATATTTTTCTTTCTTTTTTACCCTATTTTGTTTACTATTGTACTGTGAAAACCTCTAATTGGTCTACTCTGTTTTCATTTAATGTTTATTATAATTATTATTTGACTGTTGGTTTTCCTATAAATAAATAAATAAATAATTTGGCAACAAAAAAAGCATGCAGCAGGATAAAATTTTGTTTCATTATAGATTATTTAGTTTGCTTTGTTTTCGACAGAAATATACCTACCCGTGTTGAAATATTTAAATACCTATCATAACGTAACTTGCATGAAAAGCGCGCAGTATGGATTTTTAGATATCTTTATCTTTTTTCCCGTGTCAAGTCCACGTCCCGCAGCTCTGACGCAAACTGCCGACGAAATGTCAACAGTGGACGACCAGGACGCCGAGAACCTGATGCCTTGTAAAATAGGGCAAGCATGGTTAAGGCTCTCGGGGAGGCATACGTAGTATATGGCCTAGCCAGCCAAAACGCCTTCGCCGGTGACAGTAGATACCAGGGTTGCTGTGTCCGTTGGCTCACCTCTGTGTTCCTTACAAAGTCAAACCACCGCACACCTAAAATTCTTCTAAGATACCTATTCTCAAAATTCAGAAGTCAGCTATCTTGGGCCCTGGTTAGGTATTACGATTCGCAGCCATAGAGGAGAACAGGTGTGATGCAGGAGTTATAAATGCGGCATTTTGTTTTAACCGAGTAAACATCCGATTCTCCAGACAGCTTTCATACTGTTGAATGCGGCGCCGGCTAATCCAAGCCGCACTCCCAAGTTCTTTTCTGAACTCTTTCTGCCGTTTTCCGTCATGTACGCTCCCAGGTATTTAAAGCTCTCGACCCTTTCGATGACATGTCCCGACAAAGCCAGAGATTGAGTTGTTACACATGACATGGAGAGATGCACGGGAGCTGGCGGTCGATCGCTTGGCCTAGAGCAGTTTGTGGATTCCATATGCTCCACATAGGGAGCAGATATGGTATGATGATGATGATGATGGATTCCTTTCTTATTCCAAGTGAAATAATAATATTTTTTTTAAAAAACTTTTGCTGAAATTTAAAAATTAACTAACTTAATATAATAATTTATTAGGATGTGTGATTCATAATTTTACAGCGCCCTTGGCCTTGATGTTATTTTTTCACACGAACAGAGCACTTAATAAATTATTTTTATTCTTACTTTCTTCTAACTTCACTTGAAATACAGAACTATGTTGTAAATAAGTATTTATGCTGTGAATACAAAAGCAACAATTTAAAAAAATATAAATATAAATTTTATACCCGTCGGAAAGTTGATACGATGTTAGATAGATATGTAATAAGTTTTTTTTTTAAATACATCCATATACAAATTATTTAAGACTATTTTTTACATTCTAATTGAAACTAAGTATGTTTTAAAAAATATCATTTTAAAAGTAGCCCTAATTAAAAAATAATTAACTTAAACTTTTAAAATAGGGGTTAAAAAAATACTCAGAAGGTAAAAAATAATATACCTAAGTATTAAGTAATGAAACCTATCGATTGGCAGGATGTTTTATAGTGTTAAAATTTTCTACACAAATATGAAAAATTTCTTTTAAAAAATTACCGAATTTTCATTTAAACACTGAAGAAATTTTGAAATTAATTTAATTTTAAAGTATGTGTATTTTAATGTTTTAATTAATTGTCAACTTACGACAGTTTTTCACACATTTTGTCTATAAATCATTCTATTAGTTGTCTATGAGCACTGTTTGTACAAAACTAAGGACGGTTCCACACTCGACTAAGGGTTAGATATCCGCGATTGTACACCGGCCGGACGAAGCGACCGAACTACACCGCGACGCGAACGCAAATGAAATGAAACGGTAAGGAGGTGAGGACGGCTTTGTCTCTTCTGGCGAAACGAACTAATATCATTCCCAACCACTCGAGATCACTAAGCCCCGACGTTAAATCAATCAAATTAATATTTATAGCCCGAAGCTTTTGCTTTCCACTGATATCATTCTCTAATAATGATTTACGTTTGAATTTATTGATTGGGCCTAGATTACAATACTAAACTTACTACTTACCTAAGCCTAATAGTGAATTGATCTACTGGTAAGCATTTTATAACAATTCGTCTTGCAGCTACCATGCGCATGGACGATTAGAGTTATAAAAGCCCGTATTAAAAAAAAAAAAAATGTTAAGGTACAATGAATATTTATTATATAAGAGTACCTACCAATATATTTGAGGGAAAATAAACCAATATATTTGACTTTAAAATTACTACTACTCTCCCTTATTCGCACCCAATGGTGCATAGGGCACTGCATCGGTACACCGAGTGCAGTGTATATTGATCATTGGGATTTTTACTGCGGACAATAAAAAAATTCGAATCTATGAAAACCATGAACATTTTGTATATGGCTTTAGTAAGAAGTCAGCTTGAATATAACTCGGTCATTTGGTCTCCTTATTACAGGGTTCACGTAAAGAACATTGAAAGACTCCAACATAAATTTTTGCGCTTTATTAATTTTAAATTAAATATTCCTATTGTAAACATAAATTATAACTTTTTGAATATACAAACATTAGAAAATAGAAGAATGTTAAATGATTTGCTCTTTCTGTTCAAAGTATTAAAATCAATGTTTGATTGTTTTCAACTGACAAATTTAATTAGTATACGAGTGCCTGGTCGAGTTACCCGTAGTAATGCACTATTTTACTGCAGCCAATCATCGACAAATTACAGTGCAAACTCATCTATACGACGAATGCACGCACTGGAAAATAAGTATGCTAATAATATAGATGTTTTCAACACTAATCTAGTTCATTTTAGGGAGCAGTGTATGGATGTCATCTCTGGCGGTAATGAATAGCTACCTACTGTGTAACATTTAAAAATGTCTATGTAAAAGCCCTATGGGCGTTAAAACAATAAAAACAATTTTATTTCATGAAGGTGAGATGATCAAAATTAATCCAAAGAAAATGAATCATAGCGATAGAATTACCTACTGATAATAAAAAATATATTTGAATATCGTGCTTGACTGCAAAAGCTTCCATATAAATTTGTATGCAATGCAGTCAAATTAATTTTAAATGTGTGAAATTCGAAACACGGTTTTCGGAGAAATCGTTTATCTCTTTTCTGTCATACTTAGTCGTATTGCATAGAAAGATAGGCTTCCTATGTGGAGCATATGGATTCAAAAAACTGCCTCCAAGCCAAGTGATTGGTCGCCAGTTCCCGTGCATCCTCCACGTCATGTCAGGTCAAACTTCTCGTGAGATGTCAAATTGTACCTAATTAATTATTGCTAAAAATATTTTAATTATCAGATATTATTGATATCCCAACAGAGACAGAGAAACTCTGGAAACGAATGTGGATTATCTAGGCGTTTACAGGGCTTATGACCTGTCATTGGCTGGGTTAAGTGGCCACTTGATGTATTAAAACATTCCCCATTCCGCCCATCTGATAACCATGTTGAGAAGATTGTTAAGCATTTGTGGCAATAAATCTTTATTGGTGTAGGTAAGGCTCAACAGATGTCACCAGTGAGAAAATCGCTTGTAATGTGATCTTACGAACGCGAGTTCAATATATAGAAGTTTCAAAAATTTGTCATATATGGTTATCAGATAATGGGCGGAATATAATAAGTATATTTATGTAGGTTACTGTATTTATAACGAGATGAAGCACTTTCTAATGTCTTATTTAAATCATTTGTTGCTTTAGAAAAATAATTGATTAAGCACAGATAAAAATTGAGCAAATATTTTTTTAAATGACCGAATTTAAAAAAAAAAGAGAGTAAAAAGTATATAATTGTAACTAAGCAATGCCTTATTATCGTTATTAGTCTAATAATAAATATAATTATAATGGATAATTTATTTGGCGCCGCTTTTGTATAAATATACCTTAAGAATTCAACGAATCGGGAAAATTGAAAGAACAAGAGTAGAATATACATTAATCAAAAGATTTAGAGAACAAAGGGTCTTATGTTTCTTCCGAAACAACACTTCATTCTCGCAGTTGCGCACTTCGCTCAGGTATTCCAAGCCATAGGGCCCGCAACCGCGAAAGCGGTTTCCCTAAATTCGCGGATTGGTATTACAACTCTACTACCCTACCTATAGTTGTAGGTATAGCTGATCGAAGTGCGCCATTGGTTGAGGATTATGGAAAGTAGTATTAGCTATACCATCTTGCTCTTAAAATTTCAACGCTTTTATTCGTTTAACAAGCATGTAGGCATAACTAATTAACTAACCATCACGCCATTTCTCCGTAGGGGTAGGCAGAGAGGATAGAACGCCATACCACTCTGTCCTGACATACTTCCTTTGCTTCCTTTACATGCATACATCTTCTCATGCACATACGCCGATTATTCCGACTTTTCACATGTCCACTTTCAAGTACTTGTCGTATTTGGTCATGCCATGTCTTTCTCGGCCTTCCTCGGCTTCTACGACCAGGCACACTTGCATTTAAACTTCTTTTAGCCGTTCTTTCATCACTCATTCGCTCCACATGACCAAACCATCGTAAAAGCCCTTTCTTAATTTTGTCGATAATGCTTATCTCAGCCTTGTAATCTGCTCTAATTTCGACATTTGTACACCTATCATACATAGTCTTACCACACATTCGCCTGAGAGATCGCATTTCAACAGCATTCAGTCTACTTTCATCCTTCTTTTTCCAACACCACGCTTCACTACCATACATAAGGGTTAGTACCAGAACTCCGTTTTGTACTGCCAATTTTGCTTCTTTCGATAAGTTCTTATTTGCCACTATCAATTTTAAGGCACCATTAACTCTGTTTCCGGCACTAACCCTTCTCTCAATGTCCTTATCCACATTTCCGTCTCTTGTAAACATACT
This sequence comes from Micrasema minimum, assembly GCA_022494985.1. Classification (NCBI taxonomy): domain Eukaryota; kingdom Metazoa; phylum Arthropoda; class Insecta; order Trichoptera; family Brachycentridae; genus Micrasema; species Micrasema minimum. Next base: position 29,819 of record JAGVSP010001548.1, read on the forward strand.
TTCCAAGTATACGAATTCTTCAACCTGCTTTAATGTCTCCATTTATTATAATGTAGGCATAATGTATATTATATACTAATAGCGTAATTTATTTTTAAATTTTCTCTACATAAGTGTTTCAGTTTTTTTATTTTTTTTCAGAAGTGGGAGATTGCTGCCTTTACTTCTAATGACCTCCTATCTTCTGCGAAACGCTGTAATCGGGCAATAATCACCGAAAAAACATTTTGCTGCTGTTTTTATTTTATTCCAATAATATTTAGATAATAATAATTATTAAAAATAATTTAGCACTTTTTTACGATTTTGTAATATTACGACATTATGACTAATCGATTTAGACCTACAGAGTGTATAAGGTAGTTACTTTGAATACATGGTGTAACAAAACTCGATGTACAAACGGGGAAACCAGTGAATCTACATCATATTTGGAGTTGATTTTTTAGAATAAAATTTTTTGATTCGACCCAAAGTTTTCGGGAAAATTAGTAGGTACGACGTAAGCAATTTTTTATCAAATATCATGCATTTAGGCAAATTGATGCTACCCATAAATAAAACAGCATTTTAATATGATTTTGTGCAATTTTACTAGAAAAAAAATTTCCAAGCTCAGACTCAAAATTCATATTACACAATCGACTCCAAATATGATGTAGATTCACCAGTTTTCGGGTTGTACTACGAGTTTTGTTACTCCATGTATGTTAAATTGGTGGCTAAGGAGATCGTATGTAACAAATCGTACCATGAATAGGTACTAGACTGTTCTTTTAATTGGTCGAACAGGAAGTGAGAATACCAAGTTATAGCTCACAGTGACCGCCACATTTCTGTTTGTTGAAACATGTTTCTATCTCTTTCCTAAGTTGAGATATTACATTTTAAAAATCCATTTTTAAATAAAACAGAAACAGAAACAGAAATAAAACCATGTTTGTGCGATTTCTCTACGCTCTCAGGTATTTGAAGCTCTCGACCCTTTCGATGACTTGTCCCGACAAAGCCAGGGAGATCTGGGCATCTTAACACGAGCTGTTACACATGGTATGGGTTTTTACCAGTGTTGATTTTTAAACTCGTGCACGTGGAGTGCCAATTTAGCCTATCAACAATAACTTGAAGGCCCCCGACTGATTCGTCAATAAGGACGGCGTCATCAGCGTACTCCAGGTCGCAGAGCTTTTGGAAGGGGGAGATGGATATTCCTCGGTCTGGAGGAATTGTCATCCTCAGGATAAAATCCATGAGGATTATAAACAGAAATGGGGCAAGGACGCAACCCTGTCGCACTCCGGTAGTGACCTAAAACCAATCTGAGACAAGAATATTATAAGTAATAATAATGTATATATCTACTGCTTTCAAACGGGTTTACTGTACCTAGTTAGGAAGAAAAGTGTATTTGCTATGTAATGTTCGTAAATTGAAATACATAATATGTAATGTATACATTTCTATGACACTACTTTACTCCAAATTTATATTTTGATGGTTATATTTTTGTACCTGTCATTGTATTTATCTAGTTCTCACGAGTACAAATGCAATTTTTATTTCTCTTAACTTGATAAGTACAAACGTAAAGTGTTTAGCATTTTAAATCATCGCTTTAAAATTAACAAAGCAATTGTCATAATGTAATAAAAAAATAGTTTTCAATGAATTAAGCGTAGCGTGGTGTCAAAAAATATGTTTTTAAGTAAAAGAGGTAATGTAATCATAAACTTTGTACCTTTGATACGGAATCTGCAATAATATTACAAATATCTTTGTACATAATCTTGCTTAACTCTGTAAAATAACAATTAGATTTAAAAAAATAGTGTTTTTTAATTATTTATTTATTTTATTTGGACTTGTAAATAGTGTTTTTTTTTTAAATATATATAATAATAATGTTCCCTCACTGGGATAACCCGTGCCGAGGGAAACATTTTACATTGTTTATAACGGGTATATTCTACATACAATCTTAATTTAAGTAAACCCAACATCAATATATATATATATATACTATATATATATTTATTTTTTATTTTTTAAATCATACAGATAAAAGTAAGTATGTGGTCTAAATTTAAAATCAAGAACCCCCTGACTATCATATTATGTACCTACCAACACATAATGTAACATACCTATTTCAAGCAATTTTTACAAAAGAAACCAGATTATTTTGAACTTGAAATGCATCACTTAGAGATTGTTGGAGATGGCCAATAGAGCTTTAGCCCAAAATTTTTTCTGTGAATTTTCTGTGACGTCACCTATCGCATTTTTTACATTACCCAAACCTTAAACTGTCGTATCTCGCTTATTAATTATCCAACTAGCAAACAGATTACACCAATGGCTTTTTGATTTTCCGTTTTATTCACTGCATTCACGGGAAATTTTGGTCTACAAGATTATTTTATTCACATGTAAATAAATATTTCATATTGACCCCCTACGGGAATCGAACCCGCGACCTCATGCACGGTAGCCAAATGCGCTACCAATATGCTACGAAGCATGTAGGCATAACTAATTAACTAACTAACTAACGGATAGAACGCCATACCACTCTATCCTGACAGACTTCCTTTGCTTCCTCTACATTCATACATCTTCTCATGCACATACGCCGATTACTCCGACTTTTTATATGTCCACTTTCAAGTACATGTCGTACTTGGTCATGCCATGTCTTTCTCGGCCTTCCGCGGCTTCTACATCCAGGCACACTTGCATTTAAACTTCTTTTAGCCGTTCTTTCATCACCCATTCGCTCCACATGACCAAACCATCGTAAAAGCCCTTTCTTAATTTTGTCGATAATGCTTATCTCAGCCTTGCACTCTGCTCTAATTTTGACATTTGTACACCTATCATACATAGTCTCACCACACATTCGCCTGAGAGATCGCATTTCAACAGCATTCAGTCTACTTTCATCTTCAGGTATGTATGTTTAAAAAAAACATAATGTAAGAGCAAATCCCTGCTTTAAAACTGTTTATCAGTTTAGCAGGAATTTAACTTTATATACAGGGTTATTTTTTAGTCAGTTAACAAAAAAAAACCCTGAATTCAGTATCGTTAATAGAACCCATTTCAATAAAAAAACATGTACTTTTTATTTTTACGATTTATTATTTTTATTCCTATAATTTTTACAAATTACGTACATCCTATTCACAGCGCTGTTGTTCATGCGCGGCACATAAGGGTAATTGCGACGGGGAAGTGCGCGCGCGGGGGTTGCGCTCGCCGCTCGCGCAGTACTGGGCGGACGGTGACCAAGTCTTTACTATTTCTGAGGAATTATTTGGGTGCACTTTTCTTTTTTTTTATTTGAGAAAGGACATGTTTTTTTATTGAAATGGGTTCTATTAACGATACTGAATTCAGGGTTTTTTTTTGTTAACTGACTAAAAAATAACCCTGTATATGTACAAATAAAAAAATAAAAAATCATTATTGATTCTCTTATCCGCACCTAATGGTCCATAGGACACTTTTTTGTAATGCGGGTTCTGGGAGGGTACCTGCGTCAATTAACCCTGCCCAGTACCTACCATGCCATGGTGAGAAACATGATCTGTGATCTTAGTCCCCAATCAGTGCTAGCCCCGGGCGTGGGCGTGTGGCGGCCTGGTGCAGGAGTGCTGTGCACTTAGGGTGCGGGTGGTGCCCGCGGCCGCGTAGGTACCTACCCACAACCCACATTATACCACTGCAATAGGGTCTCATCACTAAAGAAGGAATATGAGATTTGTTACATTCTACCTTGGAGGAATCGCAATTTACTAATATATACAGGGTTATTTTTTAGTCAGTTAACAAAAATGTATCGTGAATTCAGAAAAACCCTGAATTCAGTATCGTTAATAGAACCCATTTCAATAAAAAAACATGTCCGTTCTCAAATAAAAAAAAAGAAAAGTGCACCCAAATAATTCCTCAGAAATAGTAAAGACTTGGTCACCGTCCGCCCGGTACTGCGCGAGCGGCGTGCGCACCCCCCCCGCGCGCACTCCCCCGTCGCACTTACAACAGTGGACATCCAGGACACCGAGAACCTGATGCCTTGTATATAATAAGCAAGCATGGTTAAGGCTCTCGGGAGGCATACGTAGTATATGAGCCGAAACGCCTTTGCCGGATTACAGTAGATACCAAGGGTTGCTGTGTCCGCTGTCTCAATTCTGTGGTCCTTACATATTTTCATTTTTTTCGAAAAAAATTAGTACCCATCTGACTTTAAAAAAATAAAAACCATAAAATCTTTGTACCTTATAAGTTTCAGTAAATAATTGATAATTTATTATTATTAATTTTAATACAAACTTAAAATTATAATTTCGTATTGATACTGCCATCTATGAAATGGACCGTGCACTAGTAATTCGAATAAGTTATTTGACCGAATTTTCAAATGTTGAAGATTACGAGAATACCAATGATATTAATTTACAACATGTCACCGGATAATACCTATATTATCTAAAAATAATTAGAAATTTTTTGAATTTCTAAAAGTAGATAATTTTTTTTTTTTTTTTAAATCACCACATACTTTTTAAAAGTTTCATAATCTTAGAAATTCGTTGTCTAAGTTCATAATGATAAGTACATCATTATTATTGAAATCAAAATATCCGCCCTAGAGTCGTAATAATATCATCATCATCATCATTCCACATATCGCTCCCAACGAGGAACATGTGGATTCTACAAACTGCCTTCAAGCCAAGCGATCGGACGCCCAATTCCCCCCATGTCAGGTCTATGTCCCGTAGTTCTGACTTAAACTCTGCCTCGGCATAATATTTATGGTTTAAATTTTTACCACTGACAGCGTCTCTTTTATTTTATTTTTCATCCACAAATATTACACATACATTACAATTTATACATTATATTATAACATAATCTTTGACAGCGTTTTTATACATAAACTAGCAGATATGCAGATAACAGTCGGCAAAGTTAAATGCTAGCCCTGCGGGGCTTTTCTGCGCTTCCGCGCCTCGATTTTTGGTTGTTCCACCTTTAGTTGATCGTCTAAAAGTCCTTAATACATGTATTAATATTAATCAATGGTCCCAACAAACAGAAACCTAATTTACGGAGGTCCACAGAGCCGCCCGATGGCATGATTGAAAGTACCTACTCTTAAGAACCGATGGAGATAATTTTTTCCGCAGACATCACTGAGATTTATTTTTTCGGCTGACATCACTGATGTACACTATTATTTATAATACTATAGATGATTTTTTTACAATTAGAAATTTGCGGGAAAAAATTGCAGTAAAAAATATGAAAGGGGGGACGCGGCGCAGAGTTCAAATCAATAGTCGCTCGTCAATTATCCTTTGCGCATGCGCTGTTTGGAATTCGATGCATTTGCAATATTATAGGGTTGGAAAACCTACCGATTTTTGATAGATCTACCGATTTGGAGACGGATTTTTTGTACCTTCAGTAAAGAAACGAGCAATTTTGAATGTAACAACTTTTAAACATTAAAAAATAATAAGTAAACGATATCCCCACAGTGGGATTCGTATTAAAAAACTTATTTTCACAAAAAAAACGTAGAGATAATATTTTCTTAAAATTTGCAGATTTTTAAAATTAATATTCTCTACCGATTTTGAATTGTACTTTTTTAAGTATCTATTTACAACACTAATCACATAGGACTAGGATGTTTCTGACCAAATAATCTGTCCGTATGTCAGCGATGGGATGTCTAGGGAAAATTCCCTAGATCTAGGGAATTCCGACTTTCAAAAGGTATAAAAGGGAATTTTTTGGTGAAAGGCAAGAAATCTAGGGAATTTCTAGAGCCATCTGTAAACGAGGTGTCAAAGGTTGATATGTATATAAACATTATGAACGTATTTGTTCCCATGGTTCACAAAAATGGTTTGAGTCTGAAATTAAAATATTTAAATTAAAATAAGTCGAGGGATTGAACTAATATTCAAATATTATTAAAAAATCTGTTATAACCTTATTCCAGACCATAATTCATTTGATAGCTGTTGATAGGTAGGTTTTGTTGTTTTGCCCAGAGATATTTAAATATCTCTATATCTACATATAGTGAGTTCCTTTTAAATGTTTAATTTCATCATCATCATACCATATATCCGCTCCCTATGTGCAGCATATGGACTCCACAAACTGCCTCCAGGCCAAGCGATCGGCCGCCAGCCCCCAAATGTTAATAATTTAATTTATAAACTTAATATCTTAAGTAAGAGTTCGGTTTCCTCAATAATCGCTTTCAGTCTTAAGGTCTACAATCGGAAGGCCCGGCACAAGCGGTCTTAACTGGGTTCAGCTTTTAGATCTGGAGGAAGATCGATGGATGACAATTTAGTATGGAGCACAGCGCCTTATATACACTCCCGGCTGCACCACCTCCACTGGGGTTCCGTTGGGATGTGGTTCCGAGCGTCCTTCGGCTGCCGAAGTATCACAAACGGGCAAACTTGTTACAATACTATCTTGTTACAATACTAAAATATGTATTACGTTCTTTTTCCAATCTTTTATGATGATTTATCTTTAACAGATTTTTTTATTCAGGTCGTTTTCATTCTAAAGATGCGAAATATCTGTGTGGCAGTGCCGGATTTATACTTTTCATATCGACAGTTGAATGGAAAAAGTTACCAAGCGACCTAATTATGCGCAAAGGAAAATGATACAAAGCGACGTAATACTATTATAATTTATTGTCGCTTTGTATCATTTTCCTTTGCATATACAATAGGGTTCTTCCCGATAACACGAATATTCTTAAAAACGTTATAAATATTTAAAGTATATTTTTACAATTCCAACAATATAAAACACAATGATCAAAAATTTTGTTTTCATTTATAAATTTATGTTTTAAAAACACGAAAATACTAATGATTTTTAAACGCCCCGTTATTGGTTAATGATGTCATACCCGTCCACCATGAAAGGCGTGAAATTCATTACGAAGTGAGCGCCTATATTGCTGTGACGTCACACCGCATGCGTGCCAAATGAAGGATTTTGCGAGCGATTTGAAAAAGCGCTATTTCAAATTGCGCAAAAAAATTCATGACATCGTAAAAATTTAAAAAAAATTCCCTTGGTATTGTAATATTTCAATCAATTTTTTGAAATAAAAAAATAAAAAATCGGGAAGAACCCAATTATGTCGCTTGGTTACTTTTCCTTTCCACCGTCAATGCGTATAGGCCACTTGTTGTGCCCGCGCGCCCCTTCCACCTTCCTAGAGTTTCCACCTAACATAATCACTCACTATTATTAGTTGTTAGGCTATTATTAGTAAAAAAATATTCTATTTAAATTTACGACTTACCTTTAGATCGAAATCAGGAAATCATAATAAAAGCAAGCAAATTTTAACACCTACATAAATATTATTTCGTCGATTTCTTCATATTTTTTAAGGAATGAATTTTTTTTTAAAGATTAATAATAATAATTAAATAACTGAATGATTAATGTTTTTTTTTTAAATACATTCTAAAGGTGCGATGTGTCTGATGCCACAACTACATTTTTGTTAAAATCGAGTTTATTATTAATTGTAATTGTTATACATATAGCGCCATTTTTTCAAAAAATCACCTCTGGGATGCTTAAAATTTAGAAATAATGTTTAACCTAAGCTCCTAGCATTAAATTATATATCCTGAAACTAGAGGAATATACATGTAAGATTTGAAAATGGTGCATCTTTCGTTGGGACCGAAATTTGAATGGTGTGAAGGCAATCGGTTCCAGACAGAAGTGCCGGTTACATCAAAAGTACGGTCGCCAAACTTAGTGTTTGGACTACACCGGGGTTCACAAAGTCTTCCTCTGGCCCCTAAATATGTAGGGGCCATCTTCTGTACCGATTTACATACAGTCCGGCAGAACTTAAACTGAATTCTTTCTGGACATGTAAAGCAGTGCAAATCTCGGAGATGTGATCTCCGAGATTTGCACTGCTTTTAAGCATTTATTTTAAACAACATTTTGGGCGTGATCAAATACTTGTACACAAATCTGGATTTTATCCCAAGACGGGAGTAGGTATATATTTCATTTTATATCCCTACAGAGATAAGGAAAAAAAAATTTTAAATTCAGGAATATGGATATTCGAGCGTTCACAGGGCTTATGACCTGTCATTGGCTGGGTTAAGTGGCCACTTTATGTACTACAACATTCCCCATTCCGCTTATAAGCCCTGTAAACACTTGAATATCCACATTCCTGAATTTGAAAAAATTCTACCTCATCTCTGTAGATATAAAGTGAAATATTTATTTGATAAAATGAGGGAAATATTCAAAAAATAATTTGTTTATTTGATGAGGACTGATGATTCAAAAAATAATTTGTTTAATTAGATGAGGACTGTATTACATACAACTTTAAAATAGTTTTTATGTTTGTAACTTACTCCTAAAAATAAAATATTCAAAAGAATTCACTTTGTAAAATCTTAAATATTATGCAATATAAATTCATGCTTGTCATATTATATTATTCTATTTATTATTTAACAATAATTTGTCTTAAACTGAGTAAATAGTTTAATAAAAACCTCTATTGAACAACATCATGGACTCTCGTCATACTTTGGCATTTAAAAACCATAATTAAACATATTGAGCTTCGGACATAATGTTTAACTGGGACGGGTTCTCATTAGTATAAATGATTATCTATTATATGTGGCTAATATTGTTATGATTTTGAAGAGCCCCTTGTACCAGTTTTGGTGCTAGCTGGTGAAGACTTAGACGTAGCAGGAAGCGAAGGGTCTTGACTTGCCATAAAACATGTCGAGGAATAATCCTGAAATAAAAATAACAGTAACTAAGCAAAAAAAAATTATTTTTTTTTTATAAGTTATTGATGAAGATACGATTTTTTAAAATTGCACATTTCAAATACCGCGCCAAATACTACTATGTACTAAGTGCGTCATTTTTGCAGGAGTGACGTCATAAAACGAGTGGCTAACGGCATGATATTTCTCCAGCCAGTAACAAAACTGTCAAAAATCTATGCAAACTGACGCGGGAGATAAACGGCCGTCGAGCACACTGTAATATACCGTCAACTCTGAATGGCGGCCATCTTATACTGTTAAGAAGCTTGTTCTAGGGAGATTGAATGGCGGCCATATTAAAATGCCGATAGAAGATTGTATTCTTGGGGCTTAAAAACGGAAACCGGAAACACTACACTAAAATACAAGGAGTGACGTCATTGTTTAAGATTTTGAAATGAATGCTATTTTCAACATTTTTTATTTGTTTTTGCGTGCGTTTTTGGGATGTTTCATCCCACTTCAAAAATTTTAAATATTCGCATCTACACGAAAGCATTTTTAAAATTCAATTCCGGGTAGCAGTGGATTTCTTCATTGTTAATGTATTTTAAAAACATCCCTTTATCTGGAGGAACAAAGTCGCTCATTAAGTTCAGTCTCATTTTGCCAGAGGGCGATAGTGCCTTGGTCATTTTAGTGCGTTTTTTTTAAATATATTGGCGCGACAAAATCTCATTGGTCAATTGCCGCGTCGCCCGCCCGTGGAGATGTTTTGTTCTGGAAGGACTAAGTCACATTTTGTGTACTTATGCTATGATCAACGTTTCCTCTAATTTTTTAATTGTGTGTCCGGCCCGTCAACTTATCTGTGCAAGAAAAAAAGAGGCGAGAGCGCAAATACGTAAAAAAAAACGGAAAAAAAACAAACTTAAAACTTTAAAAAATTAATGATACACACAGGTGAAAAATACAAAGTGAAGGAGAAAAAATGTAACCATTGTAATAAAAAATATAAAATGTCAAAAAAATACAAGTAAAAAACTTAGTTTTAGTACTTTTTTTTTAAGTGTGCGGAAAATGGATAAATGTGTGCGGACAATCTTTAACACATGTGTGTGCGGGCGCAGACCCGCACACCTTAGAGGGAACATTGGCTATGATAAGTATAAGAAATGATAAATGATAAGAAAAGAAACGATTTTTTCAAACATCTAAAAAGAATGTGTTACTAGGGTCATAATCCCAAAATTAGTAAAATTTTGGTGCAAAAAGGGTAGAAGTGTACATGAAAAATATTATTTCTTTAAATATAGTAATAATAATAAATAATTTACTCCTGTAAAGAACATACCAAAAACACAAATAATTAAGGCATATTTCACATAAAAAAAGTATTACTTATGATGTATGATCAATATAGCCAGAATTTTTTTTTATTATTCTTCAAAAATCTTAAAATGTCTAATGAAAAATTACAAAACGGGCAATTGTTCCCTTGTCTTACCGAAGGTGCGATATGACTGTGTAATTGATCGAAAGGTCTTGTTAAAGAATATATAGCTCTTAAATAAGACTGAACTATTATATTTTATTAAGAAAAGAACAGCTATACATAAAAATGAGCACAATTAACAATTATGAATGTTACAATTTGACATCTCAACAGAGACAAGAAGTTTGGAAGGGAATATGGATATCTAGGCGTTTACAGGGCTTATGACCTGTCATTGGCTGGGTTAAGTGGCCACTTGATGTATTACAACATTCCCCATTTCACCTAGTATTTGATATCCATATATGCCAATATACAGTAAAAAGGCGCGACGCTTCACATGTGAACACTCTCTGTCATCGATTGAGAAAATTGCTAAGCATTTTAGCGAAACCTTTATGATTGCAAGTGAGATTCTTACCCGAATTATATCACCTACTAGGAAACGCCTGAAGACGAATCTTCAATTTGTTATGCTTATAACTTTTACCAGCTAATTTTTATAAACAACATTTTGATAAACGCCTAGATAACCATATTTCCTTCTAAACTTCTCGTCTCTGTTGAGACGTCAAATTGTAATTATTAGTCCGTAATGGGTGAAATCCAGTTTTTGTCTACAAGTATTTGGACACACTCAAAATGTTATTTATAATTATGAATGTATTTGTTAAAAATATTTTTTCTAAAATGCCTTAAAAATATTTTTAATAAAATAATATTGTAGGTCGGTGTACATTACCGCCAAACTACAATTTTGGCTAGAAAAATATTTTCATATTGATAATTCGATAACTGTCATTGGATATTCCATAAAAAAAACAAAACATGATATTTTAATCAATTTTACACTTCCTAATTATTACAATTTATAATTTAAGTGTAAATAATGTGTTTGATTTAGTACGCCACCTGGTAGGAAGATTTTAACAACAAAATTATATTTACACGCCATTTGTAATGACTAAGATATGTAATAATATGTTAGGGACTTTAATTAACAAATTAATACTTAAATATTATATAAATCTCAATTTGAAATGAAAATTCCTCTTGTAACGGTGAAATAACACTGCGTTAACTTTTTGAAATTGTTAGTATTTTAGTCTTAGCCCAACAGCATTTTTTTCAATTGTTATAATACTAAATCCGACATATAGTTATATTTTTTGTTTATTTGTTTTGTAACAAATGAAAGGTATTTATGAATAAACCTGTTTTTTTTTTTTTTCTGAAAAATACTATTTATTCCACAAGGAATTATCCGATTTTATGATGAAAATAAGAAAAATTTGAATTGTTTCCATGTATATTGAAGTATGAAATATCCGGCATCCTTAATTCAAAACCCCTAAATTTTGAGTTATTTCTCTTAGATGTACAAGCGGGGAAACCAGTGAATCTACATCATATTTGGAGTCCATTTTGTAGAGTAATTTTTTTTTATTTGACCCATAGTTTTTGAGAACATTGATTGGGAGTTGTTTTGTTGTTTGTTGTGCAAATTGTTATCAAATACCATTTATTTAGTCAAATTAATACTATTCATTAAAAAAACAAAATAAAAAACTGCATTTTAATAAGAATTTGTGCAATTTTATTTAATCTGCGGTACTTATGAATGCTTTTATAAGAAGAAACCCAAGATTCAAAAGTCATATTACACATTTGACCAGTTTTCAGGTTGTAATTTGAGTTTTATCACACGATGTAGAACTAGGGTACCGACTTATTTGCCACGATAGATTTTAAGGCAACTTTGCAAGTGTAGAGTTTCATTAGAGTGAAGCATCTTATCAAATAAAGTTATGTCAATTTCCAACAAGACACACAACATGGAGGTCTAAATATACACAGAATGCAGCCGTGTACATGTTCCTCCACAGAAAATTGACAGTTCATGCATGTTCTACTATGTACCACATGCAGTGTATTTTGGTCAACTATTACATGAAGACAATACACCAAGACATTGCACCAGACAAAGTAACATTTCTAAACTTACAGCGAGGAAGATGAAAGCTGGCCTAGAGCGCCAGCCACTGCTAGAGTTGCCAAATGCCAAATAATGACAGGGTGGCGAGAAACGAAACCAACAAACGTGGCGATTTCCCCGCTCAACACCACGGCTGTTCCCAGGATTAGAATTGACCTAAAATCAAACAAATAATTGACAATACATTATTTATTTATTTATTCACGAAACATTTATTCACGAAACGAAACTTTTACGAAACAAATGTAAGTATCAATACCAAAGCAATGTTACAAAAATAATATAATATAGTAGTACAAGCATACATAATATAATTTTAAGATAAAAACAAAAAAAAAAAAACAAAAAAAACTATGGACAGTCATCGAACAAGGATCACTTGTTCGGTGATAAACAGTAATGTCAGTAAGAAGCAATGTAATGCATTGTTTGTTATCTTATGGTTCAGAGTATGTAAACATTTTTTTAAGGAAGTATTTTGTAAGATTATGTTTAATCTGCATTTCATTGGTGTGAAAGATATCGATGGTATCACCTAGTTTGTTGCCAATAATTGCTAGCCTATTTCTTAAACTATGGTAATGCATATTAGTATGGGTTTTTTCTTTTTGGAACAAAGCATTGTACCTTGTAGCTCTCTGTGGAACTCGAAAATTTATCAATTCAATGTCAAAAAAAGTAATAGCAATTTTGTAAAGCAACATAAAATCAAATATATGTCTTCGGTCACATAGCGATGGAAGTCTTAGTTCAATCTGCAGTGCATTGTAATTAACATTATTACTCGACAAATTCAGTTTGTAGTTAATATGCCTTAAGAACTTCTTCTGTATTGATTATAAGGATTTAATATGATCTGCATAATGCGGTGACCAAATTTGAGTACAGTATTCTACTTGACTTCGAACAAAAGTAGTATAGAGAAGTTTAAGTGTATTTATGTTCTTGAAGTCTTTTGACATCCTGAGCAAAAATCCAAGCATTTGCATGGCTTATTTTACACGCAAATGAAAATAACTATTGTACAGTCAGCAGTAAGTGTATTGTCAGCAGTCAATGTCAGAGCTACAGGACATGGACTTGACTTAACTGACTTGGACGATCGCTTGGCTGTCAGGAAATTTGTGGAAACCACATGCTACACATAGCGAGCGGAAATGGATTGATGCTGATGATGATTAGTGTAAACTTACCAATAGTTTGTGCTGACCATCATTTGTTGTGCGGATGGTGAAGATTCAGCCCGCATTCGGTCCTGTAAATTAATTCATTTTTCAAACTTAGGTCAATATAGGGTGAAAATACCAATCGCAATAATCTACAAAGGTCGCAGTAATATTACGCTAACCTTACTTAGCACTGACCTCAATCAGTATAAGATATGTAATCATGTTGAATATAAAACATTTGATCATAACGCACAATCTTTTGTAGAGCATCTGAGGTCTTGCCATGAGCTCTCTCATGCCCCTCCCTTTCCTCTTTCGTTTTTAATAATGAGGAAATCCACTAAATAGCCGGAATTGAATTTTAAAAATGCTTTCAATGTAGACGCGAATATTTAAAATTTTTGAAGTGGGATGAAATATCCAAAAAACGCACGCAAAAATTTAATCAAAAAATGTTGAAAATAGCATTCATTTCAAAATCTTTCAAACAATGACGTCACTCCTTGTATCTAAGTGTTAGTTCGATTCCCGGGTTTCCGTTTTCAAAAACCCCGTAGCCCGCATTCCATGGCATTTTAATATGGAATACAATATACATACAAGCTTCTATTGCAAAAAAGATGGCCGCCATTTCATTTTAATTCTCTCTAGAACAGCTGTTAACAGTATTTGACAGTGAGTCGACGGTATATTTTAACCGGGGCTTCCCGCGTCAGTTTGCATAGATTTTTGACAGTTTATAACACAATGGCTGGAGAAATACCATGGCCTTAAACAACCCGTTTTATGACGTCACTCCTGCAAAAAATGACGCAGTTAGTACATAGTATAAAAAGTTTTAGCGCGATTGATTCATTTCAATAATGTGCATAGTTTTAGTATAAAATCGTATCTTCATCAATAACTTATAAAAAAATATTAAATATATTTTTTTTGTTTAGTTAAATAGTAAGTTTATAGAAATAAAAATATACTTTAGAACAACAGTGGATTCCCTCATTCTGTACAAGTTTTAAATACACAGAATTGACATTTTAGGACCCATACAATACGGAGGATAAGAAACGATTAAAGAGGACAAGAAGAACTCTAAAATATTATTCAGTTGATCTAACATTGTAATGGAAAGAAACTTCACTGATTTTTTTTTTTTACTACATTTTAAAATGGCGGCCTAAAAGTAGCGTAATGGCTAAGACGCTAGACTCACGTACGGAGGTTGTTCCGGGTTCGATTCCCGGTGAGAACACAAAATAGTCTAAAGTGATTTTTCTAATTTGTTTCACCACTGGGTATGTTTGTGACATTGTTCCCCTCTGTAATTGGGCCTTGTAAAGGCCTGGTTTGAGGTGGTTTAAAAAAAATGCTTTAAAGTAAAAAATGTATAATATTCATTTTAATTATTTACTAAAAACTCGTAATAGCACAAATTTTTTAGATGTAGGGTATCATTAAAATTAACTTAAACCATTTATTTATTTTACTTGGGACACAGACAGATGAACAGGCTATACACAATAACATAATATACAGGTTATTAACAATAACAGGCTGCCATCCAATTACTCGCATCCACTAAACCATTATATATGTACCTATAAGTAAAATTGTATAAAAAGTTGATAGCTCAAATTGATGTCATTTCAATAAGTTTATAGTTTTGGTATAGTTAAATATACAAATAATTTTTATGTTGAACAAAAAATTACACTCAAAAGCCAAAATTAGTTAAATATTATAAAGTAACCAAGAATAATTTAAATATTTTACCAAACACAGCAAAAGTATACAATTTATTACATAATATAACTTGTCAACACTCCATTTGTACAAATAGCGCATCATATCAAGAGAAAGGCACATCTCTCTAAAATATTCTGTTATTTCTGTTATGGAAAAAAATATCAACTAAACCAGAGGGAGGCTTTTTCACCTTGAGAAGACGATTATAAAACTCAGGCAAATAATACATGCATAGAATTGTATTGTTTGTAGCCATTAATAAAGTAGCATAAAATAAAAAATAGTATTGAAATATTTTTAATAATTTGCCACAATTAAAGGATGTTTAAAAAAACTATAAATAATGCTTGTACTTGTAAGGCCAGTTAAAAATATTTAAAAAATTAATTTATTGATAGTTAAATTATTTATAATTTTTTTAATTCTATACATTTTTCTTTGAGTCTTCCGGTTTAAATCCCCACTCCGCCACGACTTGATTTTGACATTAAAAACAGTATTTACTAATTGAAATGTGTGTAAATGTTGATTGCATGAATTTGTTTTAATTTTTTAAAAAAAACACAAATATAAATAAAAATTAATTAGTAAAAAGCCAATTATAAAAAAATTCTCAGCGATTTTTTCGGAACATTCAACAGTCAGCCTTGTAATATCCATATTTTGTGGGTAAAAAGTTTCTTTGTACTTGTTGAGATATCAATAATTAAAAATAAAAAAAAACAAAAAACCATGTGAAATTAATCAATAACTGTTAAAAATCAAACTAGATTCATACGATTCTATAAAT
Source organism: Micrasema minimum (assembly GCA_022494985.1). Classification (NCBI taxonomy): domain Eukaryota; kingdom Metazoa; phylum Arthropoda; class Insecta; order Trichoptera; family Brachycentridae; genus Micrasema; species Micrasema minimum. The sequence goes on from JAGVSP010001548.1 coordinate 45,849, forward strand.
AAAGTTTGAAAAGCCCTGACAAAACAGCTCTCAAAAAATAAAATGCTATATTATATTAATAAAATAAGTGTACTGTAAAACTAGTTTAATTTTTAACAACATACTACCTACAAGTTCTATAAAATAAATGCCAACTCAATAAATAGATCAATAATGAATAAAATATGGATATTTGTAAAGTTAAAGTCTATTCACATATGTCCGTGACGTGACAGGACGTACCGTACCGTACAGTGGCCGAAGTGAAAAAAAAATTATCATAAGATGGAAAGTCTGACGCAGTGATGCTCTGGTATGCCCTTCCGGCATCCGCGATAAAAACAATTGCCACCGATACTTCTGTTTTTCACTGATGTGATCAAAATTTTGACTTCGTTATTTGAAATCGCTCATCTAATGTATTAGTATACAACTAAATTTCTGTTGCCATCGCGCGGTACCATCTGGATGTCAAAAATTGATCACGGATGCCACTGAAGGCCACGCAACACGGAGGGCAACAGGGCAGGTGCGTCCCGTCACGTGACGGACATGTGTGAATAGACCCTTAACCTGAACTGCTCCAGTTAATCCGTCCATGGTTAGAGATAGCAGGAGAAGTAGTTCTCCGATCCCGGTGCTGGTAATTTCAGTTCCTGGCTTAGTTTGTTCCTTGTACATGAAGGCGATCACTCCTGCCACTATCAGGAATACAAAGAGATATCGCTTCATCGGGTAGTTCTTGCGACCGATCAATACTCCAAGAAGCATCACAGGAATTGGCTTGGCTGACTTCCCTACAACCTAAAACATTGATAAAACAAATTAAGACAAATAAACTTTGATATAGTGTCACTTTATTTATCCATCATCAGTTCAAGAACTGTCCTTCCCAAACTTAAGTCCTGGAATTCTATTATACTTTATTCATTAAGTTTTTACTGTCCTAATTAATATCATGAAGTGTTAGGAAGTGAGTGCAAAAAATAATGTGTATTGTCAATTCGCTTTGTAAAATATAAATTTAAAGAAAATATTATTGGAATAGATGAGAATATCTGCATGGGTTTGTATTTAAAACTCCTGTATTTTATTTAATTCGGAGTTTATAACCATATTTTTCACAATACGTCTACTATCATGTCCACACCACACATCATTTCATAATTTCGATTGAATTAGATGTTTATTTTCTGTTTCAGTTTACGTTTTTCTATTCAACCTTGTTTTGTGTCAACATACATAGCTGAATAAACAATAGTACTTCTAGTCTGAACACATGGGTTTTAAAATTTTAAAAATAGATTATAAACACCTGAGTTGGGTAGTTAACCCACTGAAGAGCCATATTGGAGCAGACCATGGCTAGTAGATAAGTTAAGGCAGAACTGAAGTAGTACACTGTCTTAGTGTTGTCAGCATCTTGAGGATTTACCGTCTGAAAATTGAAAACATTATAGCCATTAGTAAAACGGGAGAAAGATGCCCAAGATATTACGTGCATTGGCTGCTTCTAAATACTCACAAAGAGCGAACGAGAGTAGAAGAAAACAAAAATGTGGATTTATTTCTCGCAATTTCCTGTACTACTGTTTCCTGCCTATTTCTGTTTTTATAGATTCTAGTTCACTCTTAGCGACAATAGTGTTGTTCAGATGTACCAATAAATTAATACAGTTTTAGGTGCCCATAAATGAGAAGGCCAGATCTGAAGGCCAGATCCGCTGGCCAGATCCACGGCCTGTTTTGCACAGACCGCAACTGCTGGCTTTGCTCATTCAATTTTAAAATACTCGAGGACCTATTGGTTAGTGACTTATAGAAGAGTAATATGAGAATACTGTAATACCTTTATTTATTTAGGTATTTTGCTTTTTTTCTATATTTAATACTTTTATTTACAATCTTCTAAAAGTGTACCCAAGTATTAAGTAGGGTATCTGCGATGCCACTAAGACTTAGCACCTGAGAAATAGGATCTGGGTTCAATTTCGGTTAAAAAAGTTAATTTGATTTTTGGTGGGTGCTCTGTGATGCTATTCCCATCTGTGATTGGCCTTTTGACCTGTTGAGGCAGTTAAAATATTTTTTAAGTTGTGAAAATGTTAAAGATTTATTGCTTACCAACATCCCTTTTGCAAACACATAATTGCAAACGCATTGCACAAGAACAAACATTAAGGCACATGTGAACTGTTCTCCTTCATTCTCTCCGTACTTCCCTCTTGTTATCTTTTCTTGCAACATTCCGAAGCAGAAATAGCAGAAAAATATGCCAGAGGCATATACGAGGAACTTTGCATTAGTCTGCATCTTCTCTGCCGCACTGTACTGAAAATGATGAGGACTGAATTATGAAAAATTATTTAAAAATACTATTTAAGTATACTTTGGTATTTGATCAACTGATTTGGATATCAGATCTCCAACTGAATAAACAGGGATTCTTTGATTCGACAGCCATGAACAACCTGATAATTCAATAATCAAATATAGTTTTCAATGTGTGGATCAGATGAGTCATGGAAAATTGATATTAGGTATTGAATGTACATTTTACTCTTTTTCTGTATTATTTTTAAAACATTGATAACACTCACTTATGGCACATTTATATACACTGTTTATGCATCAAAAAACGATCATGTACTGAAGATTACAACAGACTTATTAAACAGGATGTGCTAGTCTTCACCCTCTCAAGAGCTAGGGGCTTAAGGCCTTGACGGGGATACTTCACAAAGCGTGGTAGAGATGTCAAAATTCCACAAAAGTTTTTACTCTCTGGATTATAGAGGTACAGCATACAAATGGGCAAAGCTGTGATTGGTTGGATTTAAAAATCTTAACCTACTGTATAAATATCGCTTTTAAATAGCTATTTGATTTTAAATTATTTTATTAAACCCAACCTATCTTAACCTACTGTATAAATTTCATAATCTATTACAAAGGATATTGCTTTTAAATAGCTATTTGATTAAAATTATTTTATTAAACCCAACCTATCTCAACCTACTGTATTAATTTCATAACCTATTATACTATGGATTTACCATAGACTAGTCCTCATAAAAAATTACCACGCTTTGTGAAGTATGCCCGCCTTGACCAAGAGGGTGAGAACGAACGCAAGGGGAACTGTTACAATAGGTCTACACAGGTCGCAGTGACGTCACTTTAATGTCCCGACCCCCGCTATAGAAAAGAATATTAAACAGCATTACAGACTCCGAGGAAGGGTTAAGTACGATTTTATGATAAAGTTTAAATTAATTATTCTGAGTTAAATTTTTTAGTTCTTAAAAAAGTAAAAAAGAAGTATCCTAGGATTTCAGAAGCATTATCAATAAAAAGTTAGCTTACATTGTGGCGAGTTAGTAGCTAGGAACATCTATAGCTGCTTCCTCCTCGTTAAGGAGAAGGTTTCATACAATTTCAATATAGTACTTTAATATATTCTAACTTTGGTTGCGGCTATCAATATGTCAAAAATGTACTAATTTCGAGCTGTAGTGAGCTTTGGCTACTGAAATCATCTTTAAATCCTGAGATGTGTAAACTCGAATGAACATTAAAATAAATATTCAGTTTCGTAACTTCTTTTTGAAATATTGCCATACAGTTCTGACAAAAACAATGAATGAAAACTTTTAGATTCAAAGTGTTAGAATGTATTTTAACCGTTAAAAATCTGAAAATCAGTATCATCTCTTCCACCCAATAAATTTGTCATCATGGTTTTAAACTTTTCTAAAATAGTAGAACTTCAGAGATTTAACATAAATTCATTGTTTACGCAAATCCAAAAATACATTGATATAATAAAAACTTACCCTTTTTCTTTAATAATTTTAAAAAATAAAATTCTGGCAGAATGAGCGAGCGATAGGAAATTAATTGCAAAGTTACAGATCTTTCAATTAATTTTGAAAGCTGTTGAGAACTGTCAGTTTCACGCACGCCAGCGAAACATACACGTCAGTTGAAATAGTGGTGACCAAAACCACAAACAATAAATGATCGACATTGAGATGTGCCGAAATATCGATTGTTATTATTTTTTATCCCGAACTGTCCTACTTTCGAACGAGAGCCGGTAGAGGAAAATTCATTTGTCTCTGATTTGTAGAGTTTACATAGAAAACTCGCTATTCGAAATGTCATATGTCAAACCAAATTTTTAGGTTAGGAGTTTCTTTCCCTTCGATTTAAACATGATGTTTCAAAGTTATTGAGACTACTGATTGTGATTTATGTGTATACAAAATGTTTCTCAAATTTCATTGAGAGTAGTGAACATTATTTCCATTTTAAAAATATGTGCAAATATCATAAGATTGCATAGAATTCAAAAAAAAAAATAAAATAAAAAAATGTTAGTGTTGCCACTATAATCATACTATGGGAAAAACGAGTACTTAACTAAGGGAAAACGGATTGATTACTGATTTAAAAATCCCGGAGACAGCAATTTTGCCGGATTATAAAAAAAGCTGTCACCAGAAAAGCGGCCAAACAATCTTACGATCCTATTTTTATAATCCGGTGAAATAGCTGTAACCTGAAAAAACTCCCAAAAGGCAGCTATTGTAAGGAATTCGGAGAAACAGACGTAACCGGTAGGCATCGCGTAACATTTTACTGCAATTGGTGACAGACAATACCTTCGGCCATCGAACGACAAATAACGGCGAAACAGCTGTTACAAAAAACGCCCGAACACCAGCTATTTTAATTAGAAAAAATACTTTTTAAATATAATACTAAATAAATATTTTTCTGAAATACTGTCGAAAACGGTGAAACAGCTGTCATCAGAAAAACAGCCCAAAAGGCGGCCGCGGCCGTTGCAACTTGCAACCGAATACCTCGTGTATATGGGCCATCGCACGACAGTATTTCAACAGAAAAAAACTTGTGTATGGGCCTATGTCCTGAAGTGATCTACTCTAGTCATCTTCTATTATGTGATTACAATTACGTTCCTACCATTGTAAATTTATTAAGCAAATTTTTAAAGTGAAATATTTGAAAAACCGACAGAAAACATTTTAAACGTCCTGGTCGATGACCATTTTCCAGCTTACTCGGCGGCCTTGATGAATGCGGGACTGACGTGGGAGGAGGCGAGAGAGCTAGCGTAAGGGTCTTTTGGAGGAATCTAGTGATGTCCACATGGTCCACATAAAAGCGAACGTGGTGAAAAATAAAAAGAAACATTTATTAGAATTATACATTACAAAAATAAGGAATTAAAATATGTTTGAAAAAAAAACCATTGTAATCAACCAAATAATTAAAATAATCGCTCTTTTCCAACTCGTAAATATTGGTGGAATTCTTGTTCTTTGTAAAAACTACACATCGCCATTGTGCGCCATCGGTAGGTGGAGGGGGTAGATTTAAAAAAAGAAATATTTTATTAGATAAGCATTATAGACAAAATTAAGAAAAGTCTTACGATAGCTCGGTCATGTTAAGCCGAATGAATGATGAAGGAACGGTTAAAAGGACCTATGATGCGAGTGTGCCTGGATGTAGAAGTCGAGGAATACCAAAAAAGACATGGCATGATCAAGTAAAAGTGTTTGAAAGTGGGCAAGTAAGAAGTCAGAATAATTGACTTGCGTTTGTGAGAAAACGTGTGAATGTGGAGGAAGCAAGAGAAGTACGCCAGGACAAAGTGGTGTAGCGTTCTATCCTCCCTACCTACCCCTCAGGGAAATGGCGTGATGGTTAGTTAGTTGTTAGTAAGTTAGTTACTTTTCATAAATTTACTCCCTCCTCCGATTTTGGCGTAGTGGCGCCTAATTTTATCACAGATACCCTGAGAAGTATTCGCCAACATATATCACACACAAATTGTAGCCATGTCAATAAAAATTTAAAAAAAAATCACTTTAAGGTTTAATTTATATTGAGTAATTTTATAATAATATTTATTTAACTATATTTCAACTACTTTGATTTATTTAATCTACTTGTGAAAACCTTTGATTTGATTTATTCTGTTTTCTAAAATTATTTGTATAACTGTTGGTTTTCCTCTCAATTAAAATTAAATTAAATCGCCAACACTGGCCAAGGTAGGTACCGCTTGAATAAATTAGAAAATTAACATTTCCATAGATTATTTTTTACAGCTGTACTTGTCTTTGAGATTTGTGTTTTTGTCTGTGGTTGTTTTCTTCAGACAAGTTGAGAAATTGACGGAAAGAGTTTTCAAGATGGGTGAAGAATTTGATCAATTATTAATAGAAGAGGATTATTATACTTTTCTCAATGTATCTAAAACGGTACGTATTTATACGAGCTATCTAAATCATATTGGGTTGTATGCTGGCGCTTCTTCTTTAGCATATCTTTAAAATGTATATCTAACCTCACCTCTTCGCTATCGGTGTGTTTCAAAAAGCTTATTTTAGTGAGAAAATGTAATTCAATCTTCTCAAATACGCTTGTTTATACGAAATAGTTGATGCATTTCTCTTTTCGTATTGTGTTAATAGTAATGTAATTTATTTCGTAACCGTACCGTCGTGTTGCACAAGCCAAATCAAAGTATCGATAACCATAATTTCTAATTAATTAATAAAAATCTAATAAATGTGGGGTTTTTCCGCAGGCGACAAATGAAGAAATCAACAATGCCTATCGGCGACTTTCCCTCATCTATCATCCCGATAAACACATGGATCCAACTAGGAAAAAGTGGGCTGAGATAATCTTCAATAAGACCAAGAAAGCATACGAAGTCTTAACTGATGCCCACAAAAGAGCAATTTATGATTCGCTTGGTAAGTACATGCATTTAGTTGAAGTTAATGATATGTTGTTTATTTAAGTCTGATTCAGATTAATGAAGTGAACCATTGGACTTTTATAACTGCTTGTATAATTGAAATGAAAACATCAGGCAGTAATCGACTCGATGCAATTTTTCACAACAAAATTTTGCTGCTGAAATAATGCCAAGTTTGTACCTAAAATCTTTCTAATAATTTACATATTATGTAATAGTTTATGCACACTATCGAAAGGGTCGAGAGCTTTAAATATCTGGGAGCGTACATTACAGAAAACGAAAGAGTTCAGAAAGAACTGGGAGTGCGGCTTGGAGTAGCAGGCGCCGCATTCAACAGTATGAAAGCTGTCTGGAGATCGGATGTTTACTCGGTTAAAATAATATTCCACCTGCATCACACCTGTTCTCCTCTATAGCTCCAAATCATGGCACCTAACCAGGGCCCAAAATAGCAGACTTCTGAGATTTGAGAGTACGTGTCTTAGGAGAATATTAGGTGTGCGGTGGTTTGACTTTATAAGGAACACAGCAACCCTTAGTATATACTGTCATCCGGCAAAGGTGTTCCGGCTGGCTATGCCATATACTACGTATGCTTCCCGAGAGCCTTAACCATGCTTGCCTATTTTACAAGGCATCAGGTTCTCGGCGTCCTGGTCGTTCACTGTTGTCAATTCTTCGGCAGTTTGCGTCAGAGCTGCGGGACGTGGACTTTACTTGGAAGGATGCACGGGAGCTGGCGGCCGATTTCCTGGCCTGGAGGCAATTTGTGGATTGAGATATTTAGTAAATGCCATTTGTGTATTACACACCTCAAGCTCCTCGTTAGTTTTCCATTAATAATAAAGATCTGAGATTTCTAGTAATTTTTTACATGTTTGAGAAGTGAAAGACTAAGAATGTTTTATTTTAATGCATTCCTCACCAGATACTTGACTTTTGTTTCGCTCAGCATCGCAAGGGCTAGTGATGTTATATCCTCAGTGATTTGCAGGTACTAAGGGTTTGGAGACGGAGGGCTGGGAGATTGTTCAGAGAACTAAGACACCAATGGAAATTCGGGAAGAATATGAAAGGTTTGTTATTTTCTATGACCTGGCCACTATTATTATTATCCCTGTGCTGTTTTTATGAGAGATATTTTTGAGAATACTACGAGTTTTGTGCTGAGCGTCTTATATTGAATAACTGCAAAATCCGAATCAACCTGTAAGAGTTCAAGGTTAAAAAGAAAACAATTAAATGTACTTATTTGTAGTTAAATGTATTTTTACTAAATTAAGTTAATAGAAGTCAAAGTTCGAGGAAGACATGACATGATTTTGTATTTTTTTAAACGTTATTTCATGTGCGTAGTTACGCAGCTTGTATTACTTATTTTTGCAATTATTAATTTAAATTGTAGGTATATTATAAATTTAGTATTTACATTAAATTTAATGTAAACAGGACATTCACAGAAAAATTGAATGTGAATGTCCTGTTTATATGCAGCATAAATAAATAAATTATTTGTAGTGGAACTTCAACTCCCCTACTTGGACTGTCCCCACTCCAACATCTAGTGATACACTGACCAGACTTAACAATGACTAACTAGTCGTTAAACAGTACGTATCTCAGACCAAGATAAGAGACAATTAAATCTACTGTTAATACAACAACCGCACACCTTTAAGTCTTTTACCCAACGATGTTAAAAAAACCTATTATATTAGGGAAAGGGCGTAAGCATATTATTGTACTTGCGATGGCTTTTACTTGAAGCTGGTAGATCCCCAACCAATAAGAGCACTGTATTTGAAGTATTGTCACAGCGGTTGCTAAAGGAACATAGCATTTTACCGCTTTTTTGTTTTGAGAAAACGTACTTAGGGCTATTTCTTACACTTTGCTTCTATCTTCATTGCTTTTACTATAAATTTTTTTTTTAAATTACTTTTTTTTTTCCCCAAAAAATTGGCCCCCCTGGGAAA
>JAGVSP010001549.1:0-38812 GCA_022494985.1 Micrasema minimum
AAAAATTAAATTTTTTTGGGAAAAAAAATTAAAAAAAGGTTTTTTTTAAAAAAAAAACAAAAAAAAAATTTAAAATTTAAAAAAAAAAATTTAAAAAATTTTTAAGTTATTAAATTTTAAAAAAAAATTTATATAACATAAAAAAGGTAAACCAGTTTTAGGAAACAATGCTCATTTTTCCCCTGAAAAATGAAACACTTTAATTATCTTCCGTGCTTCAATAAATGTAATAAAAAAATATATAAGGATGGGCCAAAGGAAATTTCAAAGGGGTGATTATTTATTTTCATTATTACAAAATATTGATAATGACTAAAAACACCCATAAAAACGCTGTTTAATTATGGGAAATTTTGAAAAAGCGAAATTTTACATGTTTTTAGTATTGTAATTCCCTACTAGGTACCGGTGCGTTGCTGCCGCAAAAGAAATAATTTCAGAAATACCCTTTGAAATTTGAAAAATTTATCTTTGAAAAAAATTTCTACTAAAAAAAACTAAAAACTACTGTAGTAGTAAAAAATTCTATTTTCCCTTATCCGTACCCGTACATTGTATAGGTATTAATCTTTTTTTTCAAAAAGGAAATGATCAGTTTTTACTCTTCGGCCATTACCCCAAAGAAAACGTTATAATATATATAAACCACCTTTTCATTTCCCTGTACCCTAAAAAAAAAAATTAAAAAAGGCTAAAGGAAGTTTGTAGAATCCTTTTCTTACGGAACGATTATGGAATGACGATTTTGACTTCTAAAATTTTTCAATTTGGCCACATCCTGTTTCGAAAGACATGGCTTGGTTTTTGAGAAAGTTTTTTAAAATCCATACACTTGAATCCAAAAAATCTTTTCCTTTTTTAAAAAATTTAATATTTTAAAAATTTTTTTGATTTTAAAAAATTTAAAAAAAAATTCGCACGATCAATTTTTTTATTTTAAATTTAAATGTTAAGGGACAAAAAATTTCCGGTAAACAAAGTTTTCTGTCTTTTAAATTTTCCCTAAACAGAAAAATTTATGGGACGCGAGTACGTTTTGGTAAAAATAGCTTTTTAGAAACGTTTTTTTGAAAGGATTTTTTCTTTTAAACGTTTTTCAAAAATTTTCAAAATTTTTTTTCCGTGAAAAAAAAATTAAAATTTTTAAACCCTTTAAAAATAAATTTTTTACCTTTTTACAGTTTCCGTTCTAAAAAAAAACTCATTCCGATAAAAATTGTTTTAACTTATTTGTTGTTTAAGATTAATTTTAATTTCCGAAAAAATTTTTTTTTTCTTAATTCCCGTTTAAAAAATGTTTTTAGCTTTTTTAAAGTTTAATTTTAAAAACTAAAAATAATAAATTTACTTTCAAGAAGCAAAAAAAAAAAATTTTTCCAAAACATCTTTTTAAAGTCTCTTTTCGTTTTTAAACCCTTACCCAAAACTCTTTTTTCTACAGTGTATTTGCTTATTAATGTTTGATTTTTCATTAGTTGTTGTGTAATGGTGTAAAAAATTTACAAAAATTGAACTTTCACTGGTCATTATGTATTTTAACCGGGAAAATATACAAATGTAGCTAAGTAATATTGAAAGGATAAGAAAAAGAGTCTTGTGCCAGCAAAAGAATTCCTATTAAATGAAGTGTTCGATGAAATGTTATAATCTAATGAATTATATAATACTACAACATAAATGGAATATTTGGGTAATCCAAATGGTGATAATTTTTTCTCTTCATAATGCCAAAAAAACTAAATCGTTGAGTAGATCATATTTCAACCATTAAAAAAAATTTTCAAATGACATGATACCTTCGGATTGTAACTAAAATGTATATTAAATGATTTTTTTTAATATTTTTGATCCTATTTTTAAATACACAGTCCCACTTAGGTTTTATTGGATAATAGTTATTTACAATTTGTGGCAAATATCACAGTTTTTTATTATTATTACATGATTAAAATAAAATCTATTCACCCCCATAGCAAAATAATATGTAATCAATCATATTAAACCGTTAAAAGATAAATTGTAGCCATAAATTACAAACAAATATGGGAAAACGAACACTGCCCGTAGAATAAATTAATTCATCAATTGGGTTTTTTTCACAAGTTCCATGGAAAACTCAATACAGACAAGTTCATAATTTTGATTGGATTACATATTAGTTATGTTTACACAATCATTGAACCAAAGAATAATTATCCAGATAATGATAGACAAACAACACACAAAATGTTTTTTATGATTATTTGGCATACCAATATATCAATTACTATTTCATGAAACTAAAAATTCTATGGCTTTCTGTGTACTCTTTTTTCTTATTATTTGTAAGATTGATCAATAACCTTTGATTTTGGAATTGTTACAAAAGGTGCTATTTCATGTAAAACAAACTATCAAGATTCACCGCAAAAACTTGGGTTGTACCAATATGCCCAGAATAACGGTGCGGGTTAAGGGAAAGGAAGTAAATGAGCAGCTAGCGGACTCTACATCAAATAATACGGAACCACCCATAAATCAAGATTTATGAAAAATAAGAAAAAATGAGCGTATTAATTTTAAATGACCGTAAAGTAAATTACAGAAAACATAATTAACTGCGATAAAAATTCTGGAGAATATTAATTTGAAGTAATTATGAATTTTCAGGTCGTAGTTGACTTATGAGAATATCCACCGTATCTGGCTGTGGCCATTAAAAAATACCCTTTTACGTGGCATCGTGTATTCCAAGCCGCACCGTTTTGCCACAACAACTTATACCACATTGTGGATAAATATTTTTTAATGGGAACGTTTCACTGAAATACGGGTTGGTTTTGTGGTAAAGGTTTTCGGTGGGACCATGATTTAAGATCGTGTCTCTTATCAGTCTCTACATAGTAAATTTTTACTATAGGTTGAATTTTTCTATTCTCATATTGCATATTATACAGTGGAACGAGGAAATTCTATGTTCGAGTGGTGAATAAAAGAGAAGGTCATATTTTTTATTAATAAGTGATATCTAAACATGGGAGAAAAAGACTTATACATATAAACTATGTCTAGGGAATATCGAAGTCAAAAATACATTTACAGGGCTAAAAGGGTTGTCATTAATTGTGCCCAAGCAAAGGGTTATTTTTAAAAACCCGGGGAAAATATCAAAAAGTAAAATTTTTAGAACGGTAAATGTAATTAAAGCCTGTAAAAAATGATAAAAAAAAAAAAAAAGTTTAAAAAAAAAGTTTTCAATTGCCCTTACATAAATATAAAGGCAAAAAAATCTGTTTTTTTTTAATTTCAATCAAATAAAATTTTAAAAGGGGTATACATGGGTAACAAAACTCGTTTGTTTCAACCTAAAACTGGGGAAATTTTTCATTCCCCCTAAATTTTTTTTTGGGGTCGAAAAATTTTAGGATGAAATTTTTTTTATCAAAAGCTTCAAAAAAATTTTTTTTTTTTTTCTCCCCTTTTAAAACTTTTTTTAAGTACCTACCCACCTAGATTAAGTAAAATTTTACGCATTCTTGCTTTTGTTTTCCTAAAAATTTGTATTTATTGATAATTTAAAGAAATTTTTTGAATAAAAAATCAACTTTTTACTCAATTTTTTTGAAAAATAGGGGGGCAAAATAAAATTTTAAAAATACAAAATTTTACTCCAAAAAATACGGGAAAATTCCAGGTTTCCCCCTTTTTACATCGATTTTTTTTTTTACACCCCGTAAAAGAAACACTACTACTTTAAAAAAATTTATTAAGGGTTTTCCCTTCACTAAAAAATTTTTAAGATTTAAAAAAAAAAAAAACCCCCCTTAAATTGGGGGGAACGTTTAAAGCCAAAAAACAACTTTTTGGAAATCTGGAACAAGGCAAATTTATAGCCTTTTCTTAACCCCTCCATGGAATTTAATTTTAAATTTTTTCAGACATTTGAACAATTACAAAGGCTTTCCTAATTATTGTTTTTTTCCAATAATTTTAAAATTTAACCCCCCAACCCAAAATTTTCCAAAAAAGGTTAGGGTAATAAAATTAATTTTTATTTTGTTCAAAAACAAATGCTCCTGAAAAAGACCTTTGTGCCACATTTTTTTACCCACCTATTTTTTTGAAACCAAAATTAATTTTTCGAAAAGGAATAAATTTTTCCCCTTAAAAAATTTTTCCCTTCCGGGGGCCCCAATAAACCTCCATTTTGGGTTTAACTTGGGGAAATTTGGAACTTTTAAAATTTTTTTAAAATTTTTTTTTTCCGGCAAAATTTTTGTTTATAAAATTTTTTTGCTAAAAAACCCCCAAAACCGGTGGGATCGGAAACCCCCCCGGGGGGAAACAATTACCGATTGGTTTTTAAAAGTAAAAATTTTAGGGGGTTTGTTTTTCCCAAATTTTTTTAATTGGATTTAAATAATTGGTTTTTAAGTTTTTTTATTTAAAAAATTTTAATTTTAAATTTAAAAGTTTTTAACCCTAAAAAACCATTTCCTTTTATTTTCTCCCCGGTTTAGTTTTCAAGGCCCTTTTTTCATTGATTCTTTTAAAAATTCCTTTTAAAATAAAAAAAAGATTTTGAAGGGGTAAAGGGGGGGGTTTTGGTTTTGGAAGGGGTAACTCCTTTTTCCCCCAAATACCCCCAAAAAATTTTTAATTGTCCCCAATTAAACATTTTTTAAAAATTTAAAAAAAAAAAGAAAATTCGAAACCAAAATTTTCAAGGGGAAAAAAGGCCGGTTTTTTTTGGGTTTTTTTTTTCCTTTTTTAAAATATTTTTTTTAACCACATTGGAAAATAATGAAAATATTTTAAAATTAAAATTATTTTTAAAATTTAAAAAAAAAAATTTTAAAAAAGGGATTTTTGGGGAAAAATTTTTTTTTCCAAAACTTGGTTTCTAAAATCTGGAAAATTTTATCCCCAAATACCTTTTGGGGTTTAATTTTTTCCCTTTTTAAAAAATTTAAAAATTGGAAAAAGGGAAAATTTTCCTCCAAAAACCCCTTTTGGTTTAAATTAAAAAAAAATATTGTTTTACAAAAAGGGGTCTTTTTTTTAAAAGTTACAAAAACCCCCGTCGTAGGTATATTTTTCATTTTATATCCCTACGAAATGTGGTAGATTGGTTAACTCATCTCTGTCCGGGATATATAATAAAAAAAGTTTATGTGTTATACTCATCATTTTTTATTCGCAGATTACACATTGTGCATGCATTATATTCCTCATACTGCATAAAGTGATTAATCTTTTCAACCAAGATTTTTTAATGTTTTTAGCATATTTTTTATAGAAATTACTTATTTATTCTTTCGAAGCGAATTTTTTCAAAGGCAATCAAGTCAATATAATTTAAATTTTGTAGTAGGATTAAATTTAATAAATATTAATAAACACATTTTGTAAAGTTCCCTCAAAATTTCCATTTCGCGTCAAATTATTAAACCGATTGCTTTAATGTTGTCTCTCTGAAAAACTCCTCGAATTTTTGTATTGGGAAAAGATACTTCAAGTTTTATCGAGCAAAGTTGATTTAATCCGGGTAATAAATCCAATGAGAAATCTTTGCTTTATAGTCGCAACTGTACTCACTTTGGAGAGAGGAGCTCCGAGTGCGCTCGCTTGGAAATATTTCTAGAATCATACTCGTAGAGAGGAGATATTATGATGTCGTTTGAAAATATATCAAGTACCTACCTTCAACTATTCCTTTAAAATTCATGAACCTGAGTATGACAATTTAGGGGTGCATGGACGGAACGTAAAAGGTTTTTTTTATTTATAAAAAAGTTTTTTTTATGTTCTTGAAAGGTGAATTTTTATTGAACACCAATTTTAAAATGGTTAGTCTGATTATTATCGAAGTATTAATGATCTCAAAGAGGTAAATTAGGAGTTGGAAAAATAAGGATGAAAGTAGATTGAATGCAGTGAAATGCGATCTCTCAGGCGAATTGTGTGGTAATACTATGTATGATAGGTGCACTAATGTTGTAATTAGAGCTGAATGCAAGGCTGAGATAAGCTTATCTACAAAATTAAGAAAGGTCTTTTACGTTGGTTCGGTCGATGTAGAGCGAAAGAACGGCTAAAATATATGTGATGCGGACTGTGCCTCGGATGTAGAAGTCGAGGAAGGGCGAGAAAGACATGGCATGATCCAAATAAAACAAGTGCTTGAACGTGGGCATGTAAGACGTCGGAAATAATCGACGTGCGTGCATGAGAAGATGCATGAATGTGGAGGAAGCGAGAGAAGAATTACCAGGGACAGAGTAGTGTGGCGTTCTTATCCTCATCTGCCTACGCCTTCGGGGATATATTGGGTACTGGCGTGATGGTTAGTTAGTTAGTTACCTATTATGGAATATTAGTTAGCTTTAGGTATTATTTCATATCTCTGAAATGTAAGTATTATTTATATGTTCGTCCGCCTTGTGGCATAGTGGTAGCTCGTTCGGCTACTGTGCATGAGGTCGCGTGTTCAATTCCCGTAGGGGGTCAATATGAAATATTCATTTACATGTGGTTTCATATGAATATTTCATGTGTGATACCTTGGACGGGCAGTGAAGAGTAAGACCGATCATTTTACCTTCATGTAATAAAAAAAATCAAGACACAATGCACATGGTGTTTCAATGTTGTGCCCTATTTTTTTATTTTATTTTTTATTTCTATTTTTAACCACCTCAACAGGCCAGGAGGCCCAATTACAGAGGGGAACAACGTCACAAAACACCCAGGCTTGAGAAAATCACTTTTGATTTTTTGAGTTCTCACAGGAATCGAACCCGGAACCTCCGTATCGTGAGTCCAGCGTCTTAGCCCATTACGCTACATTACGCTATGCACCATTAAATGTGGATAAGGGAAAGTAGTAGTAGTTATATTTACCTGCAATAAATATAAAGAAAAATTACAGTTATTTTGATTGGTAAATAATAAATATGATCTGCATGTTAGATATCCCGATATCTAATGTGATTGAAAGTTTTAGTTTGTAGTAATGGCATGAATACATTAATTGGAAAATGATG
Source organism: Micrasema minimum (assembly GCA_022494985.1). NCBI lineage: Eukaryota > Metazoa > Arthropoda > Insecta > Trichoptera > Brachycentridae > Micrasema > Micrasema minimum. The sequence goes on from JAGVSP010001549.1 coordinate 7,026, forward strand.
CATTTTATCGACGATGGCTGCCGCAGTCGGCCGCTTTCTTTTCTTCTCGTAATATCACGTTACTTGGCCGTCTAGTGTACTGCAGACTACACGCCGCGCCGCGCCGGAGTGTGGGTATTCTGGTATTGGTAAGGGGGCCTATGCTGGATGGTCGGGAAATTGTGTCATCGACCGAATGTTTGTGTCATTAGTTGGTAACCCTTTGCAGCACATATGCAGTAGTCAAATGCGCACAAGAAATTTACCATCTTTTGTAAAAAATGTGTGAATACAGCACTAAAAACTTATATCTTGAGGGTCACTATCCCCCCTCAGCTTCAATGGTACTAACGTCCAATTTATGAAAGTAGTAAAAAAATTTAGGGATTCAAATGGATGAACATCTAAGCTGGAGAAATCAATATAAATGAATTAAGTCGCAAAATCTTTTACAGTCTCCACTCACTAAACAGACTACAAAAATTCTTACCCCGTACTACGAAACGTTCCATAGTACAAACACTATTACTGCCCTATTTTAGATTACGCTGACGTTTCCCTTAATTGATTTGAACTGCGAGCTTCTAGATAAGTTGGAACGTCTACAAAATACCCTGCATTAGGTACATTTTTGGGCTCCGTAAATATGACCATATTTCTGAATATCGAGGGCAGCTTAAATGGCTCAAAATTAGGCAGCGGAGAGAAGTTCATATTATTACACTCTTGTACACTGTACTGAACAATCCTAAAGCCCACTTTACCTTCGTGAAAAGTTTGATCATTTGTCTATTCATGGATTACCTCTTCGATCGCGTGATCAAAAATACACTCCTGATACCTGCCCATAGTTCCTCCTTCTACTCCAAGTCTTTTACAGTGCATGCGGCTCGACTATGGAATCAACTCCAATTGCTAATTAAGGAAGCGAATCAGTCACATCTTTTTAAAAAACGGCTGAAAAAACATTTCCTATCTCTTCCTTAAATTTTATTCCTGTTTTACCTCCCGTCTATCCTAGGTAGACATTGAGTGTGATAGTGTGTGTGTGTGTGTGTACTAATGGGGAGGATGAAGAGAATGTTAAAAGTAAAAAAAAATTGAAGATCTGTTATTGCGCTTACGATAAATACCCGCACTACGTTCTTTATATTGGTTGGTTGGAAGAAATTGCCAATTTGGGCAATAAACCCGCCAATGTACACAACTATTTGTACTCAAAAGTCAAATAAATAAATAAATAAATAAAAGAAGCAAACTTAGAAAACTTCGTTGCAGGAGTTAAAAAATTAATGCAAATTTAAAAAATATTAAAATTAACATTATTTTATGAACAATGGACATTTCTAGTTATGCTAAAAAAATAGTACAAAAGCCTAATTTTGCATATTTAGAGGAAGGAGAATTATAACTTTCCTAGTCAAATATATGAGGCAGCCGTGTTCTTTCTGTCAAAATACAAGTGTCTGATTCGGAGATTACCTAATAATGGACAATGCTTGCGGTGTCAAGAAAAACCTTATTTTTATTTTTTATTTTGATAAATAAAAAATCACATGGCAATAAAATAGAAATTCTCGATTATAAGTCCCGGGGTACCTACCTAACCACTCACCCAGCGCGAAAGTCGGTCAGTATGGCTCAGAAAACTGTGTTAAACCGGCATATAGCCGGATCTCCAGTGCGCGCGCCGGCAGGTACCTACACACTACTTACTTCTCTACCTACCTACCTACCATATTACTTCTGCTTCACCTAGCGATACCGAACAGGTACCTACCTCGCCGGCCACGCGGAGAGATCTCAACTTTTTAAAATTCGAACTGTTTTAGTTGCATTTGCTTTTCTCTCAGGAATTGGTAGCCATTTTGTGTTGCAATTTTGTTTCGACGCTGGTTTGTTTTGAGTAACTTTTAAATCTAATTATAAAACTAGTTTCAGTTTTAAACCATATATCAAAATAGTTTTCACGATAGAGCGCTAATTGAAATACTCGTTTTTTTGTATTATTACTTTAGGGTAGGTGCATTTATTCTCGTACATTAAACATCATTTAGGTATGTTTATAATCCTGAAACCATTATTTTTTACAACATTTGGATTATGTTCAATACTTAAAATCTAGATTTTTTTCCCATGACGGCAGTAGGTATATTTTTTATATCTCTATAGAAATGAAGTAGCTTTTCTTATACCCTAGTTTGAAAAAAAGGCTACGTACTTCATCCCCGTAAAGCTATCATTTTTTATGTTCCTTTGAAGGTTTATTTAGAAAACCATTCTGATTTTTAAATAGATAATACGCGTTTTGGGGTTGTCAACAAATTATACTCACAATTTTTTTATACTCCCTTATCGTTTTTTAAAACTAGGTTCTTTAGTTCCAAGTTCCTTGAATATACCTGTATCGGTATTCCAAGTGCAAGGGAATATTGATCAAACGTCACATGAAGGCAAGATGATCCATCCGTCTTTTCGAAAAAACACTTTTTTATTTTTTTTTATTTAAAATAGTAGGTACCTCCTTAAAATCGCCTCCATCCACTGCGATGTTTTCTCAAATTTCCAACTGTAAATTTCCATCGCTATGGTTTATGTATGGTTTTGTAAAGATAAACGTATTACTAACTTGTGTTTGATTATAGTACCTACAATGTACGATACGTCACTTCATGCACACAACGAAATTCTTGTAATTAAAAATTAATAATAGTTAATAACGTAAAAACAGAAAACGTATTCGTTTCTGCTAAAAATTGACACAACGAAGTAAATTCTAGAAACATCCATTGAAAATGAAAATAACAAACTTTCTTCTTGGCGTTTTTACGTACGTTCTTTGCAATTAAGACTAATTATTCCCATAGGAAGAAAGAAACTTGTTTCTCCGAACACATCTCGAGGTTCTCAATAAATTTGTTTGCACAAATGTAACTTTGTGCTGTGAATCATAGCTCCATAATGCGCGGGAACGCGGATATTTTCAAACAAATGGAGGGAGATTTGACTAACATGGCCGCTCGGCCTTTTCGTCTCGTGTGTGTTCACAAATCCACAGTTCGTGTTACGGCAGCGAAACAGAGCGACGTTCATTCGAGACGTTATTTAGACAGAACAACCTTTCGATCGGGTTTATAAAATATTCACTACCAATTTTGGATTACGACTCCAACTGCATGAAATTTTTAACAAGTGGAATTGGAAAATTTTCTTGAATGTGTCTTTGAAATTGGAAGTTTTTCTCCAGTACCGTAATACTAAAGTACCAACCAGTTTTAATATCTCATTAAAATGTTTTTCAAACTTGTGTGATAGTTTTTGTGGTGAAAACTTTTATCAGTGGTGAATTTTAGTGATTATTTTGTGTTTTGTGACCGACAAAGGGGAATTCTTTTTATTGGTGAGTATTTTATTATTAATTTATTATTTGTTTGAATTTTCAGCCTTGTGTTTAGTTTTAATGTTATATGTTTAATGTTACTGTTTATGTGTTATCCAAATGTCAACGTTCACCAAGGCTTGCTACATTCTTGTACGTTATAAAATAATCAATAATTACAGGTATTAAAATACAAATAATATATAAACAATAAATCATTAAAACTCATCAAAAATTTCATTGAAATTAAAGTTTAAACAGCTTTTTTGTTCAAAGTTTTCCATGTGAAAAAATTACGAAAAGTAGTAGTAACAAATTTTGCCTAAACGAAGTATTTTGATAACTTAGAAGTTAGGGAATCATAGTAGATTGATTTTTCCATTCAATTTTTAATTTTAGTTAGGTAAATAATACTATTTTTTTTAATTCTCAATATATACCTTTTTTCGTTTCATATTTTAATTATTTTTTCATGTACCTAATACATATATATAAGTATCTCATTTTATTACAAGAACCAATTTCATCATCATCAGGAATTTAGGAAAATATCATTTAAAATACTGTTAATCTCAAATAAGTAATCCGTAGTTTTAGTTTTATCAACAGTAAAGATAAAATAAAATCGAAATAGTTTTTGAGTAAGAAATAAGTTAAGTTAAGTTTGAGCTTAAAAAACACATTTTCTATTATAAGTTTTCAATAAGAGTAAAGTTAAAACAAAAAATTTTCACCAACCATTTGTAATACTATGAATACACGGGTTTTGCCCAGCGAGGTATTTTATTATGAAAAAATATATACAAAAATGAAATAAATTAATAAATAAAAATAATAAAATAAAATGTGCACTATGCGCTGTTAAGGTTTGAGAAACAAAAACATTCATGTAAACGTTTTTGCGTAATAAAAAGAGAAATTTTCTAATTAATTTTGGCGTAAAAAAGCAATTCATCCAATCATGAAATTGATCATGTGTTGATGTGAACTTTCTTCCTCCTTCGTCTTATTCTCACCTAATTGAAGTAATTCATAAATTATTAATTTAAATACTGTTGAATTTTGCGTATTACATAAATAGGAAGTCACGTGCATGCATGAGAAAATCTAGGAATGTGGAGGAAGGGAAGAAAGTTTGCCAGGGCGGGGTGGTTGACGTTCTATCCCTACCTACTGAGACTACCCTTACGGGAAAATGGCTCAGTGGTTAGGTAATTAGGTAATAACTTCCAAATACAATATATAACTTAAATGACAATAATTTGATTAATTAAATAAAACACTTTGTTATTTAGACCACTTGAATTTATTTATGCACTACTATAGTTTCGGAAAACAGAACTTTCCATCATCAGGTGTAGTAATAAACTATTATTATTATTATAGTAATCTAAATAACAAAGTGTTTTATTTAATTAATTTAATCATGATATTCCATAACGTTAATGCCAACTCAATAAATAAGTCAATAATTTGCTTTTTTTTTTGTGTTTTTTTGCAATGTAAAACCCTCCCATCTACCGTACCGACCCGTAATCAGCGCACAAAATTTGGAGAGCGCGATTTTGCGGTTGCGGGCCCTGTGGCTTGGAAATCTCTCCACCAGAAGTGCGCAACTGTGAGAGTGAAGTGATGTTTCGAAAGAAACTTAAGACCTATATGTTCTCAAAATCTTTTGATTAATTTTGATAATAGTATTTTCTACTCAGAAATTGAGTTTTCACTCACATTAAATTTCCCGAGCCGTTAAATTCAATATTTAAAGCACCCTTCCGGTATATTTATACGAAAACGGCGCTATGTAAATTATTCATAATAATAATAATAATAATAAGAAGAAGAATCTCAGAGAAGTGGCATTCTATACATGTCATGAAAAATACTACCGTGCCTAGTGTTGCCTAGTGAGAGCGACGACGTCATTACTAGACATCTACGTCACACGTTTCAAAGTGTGAGGGTATTGACCTAAGTGCTAGAGTCTTTAGATAATTTGATAATAAATGAAATTTTGAATATATGAATAAAATTTGTATGGAAACGCCCCTTCTAGTGAATTCTTTTTCGAAGGTAAAACCACACGTTTTACAGTACATAAAATAGAATATCATACTGTACTCTATTATTCTGGGTAAATTTTTTCGCTAATTTAAACAAGGTCGACTGTTTCCATTAACTTCCTTAATTAAGAAGTAAACGACATTAATAGTTGGTGCGCGCTTGAGTAACCAATTCCATTTGTTTAACTTAAGTTTGCACAGTAATTTATATGATAGTTTACTTATATCTACATACTGTTGCGGTTCTTGCCTAGTTTTTCATGCATGAAATATGTCCGTATAGAAGAAATATTCATTTAGAATGTAATCGTAGTGATCGACCGACTTAACCATTTAATCTACTTAAAAATTTCATGTAAAAAACTCGTTGTTTATTTTTTAAATATTGTTTAAAATTTTTTTAATTCAATTCAACCAATGCAGTGCCCTATGCACCAAAAGGTGTGGATATATGAAAGGTGAAGGATATAAATTAATTTCTGAAATAATATAATCAATTCTCAATTTTTTCCCGTATTACCTTACTTAATGGTTCATGGAACACCGCATGGGTAGGTCTCATATTAGAAATAATATGTCTGTATTTTGATTGGTGAAAGGTATTGCATCAGTTTTGGATAAGGTATCGGTTCGATTTCTTTAATGTCAGAAATAAATAATATAAATGGGGTACGTAAGTAAGTAAACAAAATGTTAACGGGAATTCCTACTAAGAATAATACCAAATATCTCATTCATTTTCAAGCTAACAAAATATGAAATATTGTACTCGCATAGTAATGAGATAAGTACTTTTGATAGTGCTGAAGAGTTCACACGGTTTTTATTCGCAAAATAACGGTTTGCGCCATATTATATTGCGCCCACATTAACTCCACTTTAATAAAACAATTATTTACGATTGAAAACGTCTTCTCCTACGCTTAGAATAATAAATTGTAACGCTTGAGTTCTCAATCGACAGAAACATATTTGTTTAATGAACATCTTATCCGATTAATTTTTAATTTTGAAAATGAACACGTAATTTAAAATATGGTTGAATCAGTTTCATTATAAATACTTTTTTAACCTCCTCAATAGGCCAGAAGCCTAAATTATAGAAGAAGAGGATCCATCCAAGAGCTGAGAAATGTCCCTCAATTGTGATCTTACCGGGAATCGAACACGGAACCTCCGTGGTGTTCGTTCAGCGTCGTACCTTTTATCTAAAGGACTTTTTAGTACTCTAATGTAAAACACCAAATCGAAAACATAAGGGCTAAATGTGTATCTTAATATGTATATATACTTATATAAACATATTTGGGATATCGCGTCCATATTAATTATATCGTTACACGATAATATCTCATTTTTGAATGCACATTCGATAGTGTTCGATAAATCACGAGATGTCAAATCGAATATGAAATGACTCAGATATCGACAGCGATTTGGAATAAGACTACTGAACTAAACTGGTTTCTAGATTTACATCAGACATTTCCGCAATATCGGTATATCCGTCGTCCGTCACTCATTGTGTCATCAGCACGACATATTATACCATTATACCGTTTCTATTCAGTTTCAAAATTTTCCATGATACACTGCGGGGCAATTATGTAGATGTGTCAGAAAAACATCTTGCGTTTATGACGCGTTTTTGACGTCTAGCGACAAAGTATCATAATCACAGCATCAATCATGTAGGATTTTTCGGGAGTTTATGATCAGAGGATACCTACTACAAAAATGCATGTTTTGAGTGAAGCCCTGTTACTTTTACGCCAAATCATATTCATTGGTGACACAAAGTTCTGTTATGTATAAAATCATTAAAACATATTTATAACAGTTATATTTACGAGATACATTTTTTTTTTTTTTTAACTTTTTTAACCAACTTAACAGGCCAGGAGACCTAATAACACAGGGGAACAACATCACAAACACCCAGGCTTGAAAAAAACCACTTTCGATTTTTGTGTTCTCACCGGGACTCGAACTCGGAACCTCTGTATCGTGAGTCCAGCATCTTAGCCATTACGCTACGGAGGCGGCCTTTGGTCACTAATAAATCGTGCTTAACTCAAAACATGCGATTTTGTAGTTAGTGTAGGCCCCCGTTTTTTAAACTAAAATTCGCCGTAGTTTTCCATTGTCCTATACAATTTTCACACACTTGTAAAAATGCCTCTCAAAGTACGGTAGCGCACGGTACATAATAACTTGTAGATAATATGAGCTCCCTACGAATGTATGTAGTTTTCTCATAACCTATGCACTTTGATATCCTCGCTCTCAAAAGGGTACACGATCCTTCCATTAGGGCCTCTGCACTCGTGTCGGGTACGGAATTATTCATACTGCTAGTGATTCAAGACTCTGCTATTTTTATTGAGTACATCGAGTGAAATTTGTACCAAAGGTATGTATGGGGCATATATCCGATTTGCCTTCGCTTAAAAGAAATAAAAAATGTATCCATAATTTCACGAATTTCACAATTTACCTTTTTAATTGACCGATAAATCACCAATAGTTTTGTGTTTTTTTCAATTTAATATTAGTGCATTGCGAGAAAAAAATACAGCAGGCCCACCTGTATTAATGGGAGCCATTTTAAACGTTTACCGTTGAGACGCGCTTACTTTTTATTAGGCTTTTGAACAATGCCATAATTACTAAAAATAAAATGCTGATGTTTTTGTGATAATAGGGTAATTACTTTTCATCATATATATTATGTACTTGTTATGGGGCCACAGTGCTCTGTATTTAAAATAATCTTATTTTTAAAATGTTGTAGTGAGTGAAAAAAATTCATATAGGTAAAGGCTAAAATAAGTATTGTTTGTAATTAAATTAAACTGTGGTAATGCACACAAATAACCACTAATTTATTTTTTTACTTAGTCTTGTATTCAACCCGTGAGTACGTAAAATTCCAAAGTTCTTCAAAGCGTACCACCCAAATTATTAAATAATAACTTATTAAATTAGTGACTAGTGACTATGATTCGTTTTTGCGGATTTCACAATAGAGATCTAAATGTGTGCCGAAATTTGATCCGTGCATCGTGTTTTTGGTAATTTGCGCGCCACGAAGCGAGTCTTCCAAGATCACATCCTGTTTACAACATTGCTTAAATCTTAGTAATGTGAATCATAGTAGCTAGTTTGCCTATGTTAGGTTCAGACATACAGTACTACAATCCATGTACTATTCATATTCCATACCTTACCTGGAACTAGAGATGGGCAGTATCTAACTGAGATACAAGTCTTAAGATACATATACATTTTAGCTTCACAATATGTGCATAAAATCTTAGTATGTTTTTAAAAATAACACCTGTACCTTGGTGTTGGCTTATATGTTATAAAAATTAACAGAAACACTGGCATTTTTTATGAGTAATTATTGTAAATATTTAAGATTTTCTTAAAGGTTTAACTAAAACAGGTTCATACTTTATTGACGGGTGATCAATTTTTCAATAATTTGAATCAGTTAACCCCTATTAGCTAGTGTTTTTTCGTATTCATTTTGTATTCAGTAAAGTTTTGTGATGTGCTAATTAATACGCCAAATTCGAGAAGTAAAAATGTCTCACTACACAGCCAATTTAGTGGGTAATATTCAGGTTAAATGTGGTTTTGTATATTATGGTTACTTTTCTTGAAAGCATCTTGTATCTTCTCAGTACATGTTCAAGTGTCTTGCCCATCCCGAACTGTAAGTTAGCACCCAGCCCACGTACCAGAGAACCATAAAACCTAGAACTTTGTTGCCCTGTGGGATTTTTTACGGGTGTAAGACGTGGCAAGACTAACCCTCGGCCCCGCTTTCATAATCGCCAGGGGTCCATTCTGACTTACCTGTGGCAATCCACCATCCAGTCCACCCACATCAACTTATAGCCAATTGGAAATTCGACTCATACAAATAATAAATTGCTACATTTCTTTATTTATCTCTACTTTTTCCACATACAAAGATTGGTATTGTACAATCATTAAGATTTATAAATCTACATACATTAAGAAGCCAGTATAGTCGTTAGTTGTTAATCTGACTTGGAAGAAGCATGAGAGTTGGCAGCCGGTCGATTCAATCAATTCGAAACGACGAATTGCACTGTTGTTTAATATGGATAACTCGCATTACGAATTTTTAGCCAAAAATATAATTATGTTTTTAAACAGGTATCCTAACATTTTAGATTTATGGATTTTTTAAATACACATATAATTACTATTGTATACAGCTGTGCTGGAAAAAAGCTACCAAATATTATTATTATATAGCAGATTTTGAGGTTGAACCTCAGATCAATAACTACAATGGAAACAAAACTCTTAAAGTAAAAAGAATATGAAATAATAAATGTAAAAGCTTAATAGTTATTTCTTTGTCAGCCTTAATAAAAACAAAATAAATGTACATAATTTATTACGTTTTTTACTAGAAACGGCACAGACGTCTAAAAAACAACGCGACGCCCAGTATATTTTTTGTTTTGGAATCTACCGGAAATACTTTAAAGGATAAAATTTTGTACGACGGAAGTGTAATTCCTAGAATTTTCGTTCCAACGGTAAATATTAGATGAACGTTGTTTTAAGCCAAGAATTATTATTAGAGAACAGATGGTTAACTGCTAAACTTTCATTCGCCAGCGAATATTATCATTAATATGTGCGGTTAATAAACTTTTACTTGCAAGAATAAATTTATATAAAAATCTATTGTTTATCTTGGAGTAGTATATTATTCTATAATTAAGTATTTAAAGTATCTTATTTTACTGGGGGTTAAAGTTTGAAGTAATTAATACTTAATTTGATTATAGGATATGTAGGTACTAGATTTTAAAAATAATAATCACTACTAAATCACGACTCTTTACCCTACTACTATTACTACTACTACTACTCTACCCTGAAATAATAAAAATATTAATTAAAATTAAAGTGTTTTAATTTAAATAACGCATATTTTTTTAATAACCTCCCAGACCTGGAGGTTCTATTAATTTACCTAAGAGGAACTACGAAATTTTCACGCAAAAAGTAGATATTTCGGTTTCCATTCAATATTAAATATGTAATTGAATTATTGTATCTAAGGATAAATAAATATAAAAAACACTATGTTCATTAAATTTAGGTTTCAGCACATCATTTCATATTACATCTAAATTTTTTGTAAATTATTTATACCATTAAAAAGCAACCGCAAGTATTTAAATAACACCGTGCCATTCTAGTACCTATGTATAAGAGATTGTCAAATAAATAGAAAATACTAGAAAAAGTTTAGGACGTCATCGTTACTAACATTATTAGTAGGTACATAACGAGTTAATTATTCATAATAAGTTGTATATATGAAACAGTTGAGACCCGAGACCGTCTCGGTCGCTATCTCTAGCGACAGCCGCAGTCGCTGGTCAGCGAACTTCAAATCGGCGTATTGGAAAGTGTACTACTTCTGCCTTCTCCTCACAACTTGGCGGCTATTATATCGGAAGTAATCGACACCCATGTGAGCATAATACACAGTATACGTCGAGTAGTTCGAGGAGGATAAACGCTTCACTAATAATCTTGTAAAATTGATGTACTTAACATCTATATCTGAGTATTCGTAAACGAGTATTCAGGACCCTTCAGGAGACGCATTATAGCTTTGACGATGCATTTTAGTGAGTTTTTGTCCAGTTAGCTGTATTTTCTCCACTATTTAATATGGAGACCACTATGTAATCCCTAAACTAAGTTGGAGAAATACAACAATATGCCTCTAAAAGTTGCTAAAATACGAGTAAGTAGGTACCTACGTCTATTGCTAAATTGCTAAAATAACTAATTACGATTTTTCTCATTTCTTCTCATTTCTCACATCTTCCTCTTCTTTCACTACGTTCGCTCTTATGTGGAGCATATGGACATCACTAGATCCCTCCAGGAGCTAGCCAGCTCTCTCGCCTCTTCCCACGTCAGGCCCGCAAACATCACCTCCACCGGGTACATCCGTAAGATGGTCATCGACGGTCTGCCAGGACGGCGGATTCCTGCAGGCGTAAAGAAGAGACAGCTCGGGTTCAGGCTCTCCCGAGCCATCCAGAGTACATGTCCAAGCCAGGTCCACCGCCTCGACTTCACGACTGCAGTTATTGAAGGTTGCTGCATCAGCTGAACTTCAGCGTTGATTATAAAGTCAAACCACCTAATGCCTATTATCCTTCTCGGAAACTTGTTCTTAAATCTCAACAAGCGAGCATTCTGAGCTTTTGTGAGGTTTCAGGATTCACATCCATAAAGGAGCACCGGCACAATGCAGGGGTTAAACAGTCAACATTTTGTTTTGACCGAGTAGTGGTCGCAGGGTTTCACGGTCTTCAGAAAACAGATATTGTTTTCCTGGGTTATTATGTCGTGTTTGTGGGCATAATAACCCTTAAAACATTGTCTGTATTGATATGTGTCTTGTTTGTGAAAGAAAGGTTTTTTTCTGCTTTCTAGAAATTTCCATACTTATGTATCTCGCTTATTATCCTTTTTGTCGTCGACGCTTGTCAATAAGATAAACATAAACTAAACATCTATTGACACAAGACGTTTAAAGTGCGCAAAAAAATATTTCTCTTCGTTTTGCCTTGGTCTACTCTTGTTTGTTTTTTCACCTTGCGTTTTACTCGTGCTCTTACCACGTCCGTAAATGCATCAGCGGTTTTTCCGTTTCAACACTTCACACTTCTTCATCCTGGTGCTGGTGAGCCAACCAACGCAACGTTCAGCACACCACATGTGTAATAAGTGGTGCATTGCATCAACTAACTCACTTTGGGACTGTTGCCTAAATAATCGCTCTATCGCTCGCTTATTGGTGATTAATCCGACTCAAGGCTGTCTCCTCAATTTTCGCCTCAAATCGCCTCAAGAGCGCTGTACAATAAAGAGGCTAGCTCACAACATGTTTTGCAGCTACCAAGCGCATGGACGGTTGGGATTCTATTCTTCTTCAGTTTAAACAGACTTGAGTACATGATTAAAAATATATTTGAAGTAATTTGCGTATATTAATGTTAAAGCTAGTGAATTATATAATATTACAAAGGTGTGGGTGATGGTTACAAGTTGAAAGCGGAATTATAATTAGTTTTAAAAAGTAGGCACTCGGACTTGACGTTTTTAACTGGTGAAACGATTCTAGTGAGCGAAGCTAGACCACTACCTACTCATCTTGCTGCTACAAACCGCAGGGATAATTTGGAATCTAGCCCTTTCATAAGATGTAACTTGATTATCTTAAAAAACCTTAAAAGCAAATACTTTTGTGAAAAGCAGATACTTTTTGTAAAAAAAAAATATTTAGTCCGCCTCGTAGCATAATATTTTTTTTCTACTTCGTAACATAATGGTAGCGCATTTGGCTACCGTGCATGAGGTCGCGGGTTCGATTCCCGTAGGAGTTCAACATGAAATATTTATATACATCTGATTTTCATATTAATAATTCATTAGCAATACCTTGGACTGGTACTGAAGCGTATGACTGATCATCTTACCTTTATGTAATAAATTGATCGAGAATCACTGCACTTGGTGTACCGATGCACTGCTCTATGCCCCAATGGGTGCGGATAAGAGAAAGTAGTAGTAGTAGTTCTTACCTTATCCACGCTTGATGGTGCATAGGACACTGTATCGGTACACAGGTGAGGTGTATCTTGATAAGTTTATTGTATAAAGTCTTACGCTTCCGAGCCAGTCCAAGGGAACACTTAAATATAAATATTTTCTAGATAAATAACCACATATAAATTAAATACTGGCTTAAAACCGATACAGAATAAAGTGAATAATATTATCTTTATTACAGTGAAAATATTCCTATTTTTTTTTTAACAATTGCAAATTATTTGCACAAAAAGGCAGTCTCATTGCGTCAACTGCCATATTTCATTACAAAACTTTCTTTTCCAATCAATTTTTGTATTAGATATTTTATTTTAAGCCTCGGTGATATAATAGCTGTGATGCCATAATACTTGAGGTCACAGTGTCGTCGTAATAAAAGGAATATGGCCAAGTGGTGGATCCTTTATTCTTCATAAGATCGCTTATCTTTTTATGTCTTTTGTAGAAGACACTTAGTTATTTTGTTATTGTTATGAAGTACGGACGAGTAGACGAAGAGACAGGAGACTTGTGAGGTGTGGCCTTAAAAGTTAGATAAAAGAGCTTTAAGAGCCATTCAAACTATGAGAGACCAAGTCGGGATTATCTATTTTATTCGAGTTTTTAAGATTTAAGATTAGTTTGTTATATAGATAGTACTATAAATTGTAGACTTTTTATCTTTAAGCTTTCTTGATTCTAATTTCGGTTTATGAATTCTTTCATTTACGCCGTTTAAACATTATTTTAACTATGTGTGAGTATTTAGTTAAAAAAAAATAGCTATATAGTCTAAAGTTACGTCCAAGAAGTACTAAAAATATGGTTTTTGAGTACTACCCGTCTAAGGTCAAACAAATATATCGTCACCTTGTTGGTAAAAAAACACTATAACTAAAAAAAAAACAATTTAAAAGTTAATTACTTACAATGGATTAATTTTAAAAAAAAACAATTGAAAACAAATAAAAGATAGATCAATAGAACAGGTAATTGCCCATTTAGAAACCAATAGCGCTGATCGGAGTTTTTTTATATTATCTTTCTGAAGGTAAACCAAAAAAAAAATTATTTGATGGTACTTAATTTGTAATAACATTAAAAATACATTTTATGTAGAAGGAAATTAAATCCCATCTAAAAGCTACAAAAACTGGGCATAAAAATATTTTTATTCGACTTGCAAAATTAGTTTTGTGAATTTTGCTGTCTTGCTCTAAAAAAACTTTGCATTACTATGTAAGAGTGTGCGAGTAGCTAGGTAGTAGGTATTGGTATGATGTATGTAGATTCAGTGCAAAACGAAATCCGCATAACGGTGAATATTGAGGTTATGGAGCTGAAATGTCATCTCTTTCTTTTTTTGCTTGTTGAATTTTCTGCCGAATCGGAACTAACGGTTGGGGCGGGAAGTTAAACAGTTTGAGTATCGCAAATTTCAGTTTGATTTAGGCTTGAGGATTCTGGGAAGATTATGGTTAACCACCCACCTAATATGTGGATTATTATTTATAAGACCGGATCTGTGGTGCATATGATCAAAAAAGTAATTAGTCAAAAAACACATTTCTGCTTAAAAATTAATTGGTCATCGTAGAAATATGATGTGTAAATTTAAAAAAAAAGAAGAAAAAAAGAAGGTTCCAGTTAGCTCAGTGTTATCAAAAAATGTTTTTTCTTCTCACGCTATTTGAAAGAATTTTTGATCAATTATTTATTAAATTAATTATTTATTTTCTAGAATCAATTTTAAAAAAATGGTATAGTTAAGGCTCTCGGGAGGCATATGTAGTATACGGCCTAGCCAGCCGAAACGCCTTCGCCGGATGACAGTAGATAGTTACCAAGGGTTGCTGTGTCTGTTGCCTCACTTCTGTGTTCCTTACAAAGTCAAACCTAATATTCTTCTAAAGACACCTATTCTCAAAACTCAGAAGTCTGCTAAGAGTAAGGTAAGAAATTATCAATCTTAATACAAGACAATACCTACCTGCTTCTGGGTAGATAAGTATTGGAAATGTATAAAAAGATCATTTGGTTTGACGTTTAATTCCAGAAAGAAATCAAGGTACTAATTTTTTTATGGGGAGAAGGCTCATTTTATACGTATTGGGCCGTACACGCAAAATGCAGGACAATTCGCAAAAGGGGTGGGTTATATACATATAAAATAGATTTATATCACAATACTAACCTATTTCTTATGATGCGTGTCCTGCGAATTTTGTAAATTTCACGTCACGTGTGTTAGATGCGGAAAGGTTGCGGGCCCCTTTGTTTCGTCTTATTATTGATTCTCAGTGTGAAAAATAAACTGAAAAATTGGTAATTGTGAAATAAAAAACATGTAAATTATATACATGCTTATGTACCTAGATAATTATTCTGAAATGCCTACTCATTTTTATTCATTTGGAAATAGAAAGACGAAGATAAATGTATGTTATTTAAATAAGTTTAAGGTCAGACCTATTTCCAATGCTCTAATCTTTAAGCTTGAACCACACAATAGAAAAGTACCTGCATATAATTTATGTCCGATGTCACATACCGAAAATAGTTTTGGAATAGGGCCGTGCGTGGGCGTGTAAAACATTCATCGGGATTTTCTTTAGGTATAAATATATTCTAAGTAAGTTCAAAAACTGTTGGGATAAACCCTTCAAAGCGAAAGTCATTACGTAACTTTTCTTGAAATAGATGGGATGAATAAATAAAAAAGATACCGAAAATACGATTTCCCTTAATCCGTACTTTTTATTTTCTAAAATAAGGTTTGAGCGAAAGCTTTACATTAATTTCGGATAGTTTTTTATGATCGATTTGAATCGTCTGTATATTTTTATTTTATTTGATCGTTTTTACGCCCATAGGGCTTTTTACATAGACATTTTAAAAAAAAAAACAGTATTACATAATTCATTACCACCAATTATAGGCAAAAAAAAAGAACAAAAAAAAAAAAAAGAAACCCACCAGATAGTAAGTAGATCAATCCCGTCCGAACTGAGACCTAAAAATTTCATTACCACCAGAGATGGCATCCAGACACAGTTCCCTAAAATGCGCTAGATTTGTGTTGAAAGTATATATTGTTAGTATACAGTTAGCCAGTGCGTGTATTCGTCGTATAGGCGAGTTTGCACTGTAATTGGTCAATGATTGGCTACAATAAAATTGTGCATTACTACGGGTAACTCGACCAGGCACTCGTATACTAATTAAATTTGTTAGTTGACAACAATCAATCATAGATTTTAAAACTTTGAACAGAAAGAGCAAATCATTTAATATTCTTCTATTTTCTAGTGTTTGTATATTCAAAAACTTATTTAAAAAGTTATATAATTTATGTTTACAATGGGAAATATTTAATTTAAAATTAATAAAGCGCAATAATTTATGTTGGACTCTTTCAATGTTCTTTACGTAAACCCGGATAAGGAGACCAAATGACCGAGATATATTCAAGCTGACTTCTTACTAAAGCAATATACAAAATTTTCATAGTTTTCATAGATTCGAATTTTTTTTTATTGTCCTCAGTAAAAATCCAATGTTCTCATACTTTTACTAACCAGTTTTTGAATAAGATTAACGAATTATTACTATAAATATATTTGTACCGATTAGTATGTTTATCAAACGGTACGAACGGATGTTTATACAACCGTCCCTAACCGTAGCATTAAATGTGTTCGTTCAAATAAAAAAGGTTTTTTGAAACTGTAGACGCGAGAAAATACAAGCTAGACTTAAAGGTTCATTATTAGTTAGATGACAAAAAATGTACCGTTGTCGCAGTCGTCCTTTGTATGTTAAATACTGTCAACCTTGGTCTGAGAGAGTACCCACATAATAATGTATGTAATTTACATAGTTTCATGTGCTCAAGTATCACCTCCACCTTATGCTGTAGAAAGTTCCAGCCTACTCATTACTGGTCGTTACTCCCAGACTTGTGTGGCCCGTAACATATTTCTCATAGTACCCACGGAGGTTATTGAATTGTGTGCCGTATTGTCTCTGAAATGCATCTCATTTCGCTGTCGTTTTGTATGGAATTTTTGTAAGAACTCATAAATAGTGAAGTGGCGCGGGGGTCAACTTTTCCTTCTACTTACTGGTCTGTATGAAGTTGTGAACGTTTTCTTTTCCGCTTGTTTGATTTGGGGTCTTATCAAAGGCCCAGATCAAAACGGAAATTTTAACTAGAGAAAAATCTTTCTCAGATTCGAAGCGTCATGCGTCATCATAGATTTTTTTTCTATTTAAAAAAAAAAAATGGCCGAATAATTGTAACTTTTTTTTATTCATTGCAAGGTATTTTATTTCTAAAAGAATTTTATACAAATACAAAAATAAAATTACCCATTCATTCTGTACATACACGTTAGTATTTTTCCGTAATGTGAATATTTTTTCCTTTTTACACTCACAAGTTTTTGTGGCTATCCTGATTAGACAAAAAGGTTCTTTGAGCATAAATTATCAATTTTGTAATACAAAATAGACTAATTCCATTTTAATAATAAGTTTATTTAGTAAATAGGTACGCGAGATTTTCTGGCATCGCAGTATTAATTTAATGAATCTGATTTATCATTGTATTAATTTTTAAAATTCAATGGGCCAAAAAACTAAATCGTAATATTATAATAGTTGCAGTATGATAAAATGCTTAACTTTAATTAATATAAATAAAATTACCTAGTATCAAAATACTTTTTGATCAAAGATTTTTCCTTTTAGATAATAATTAATGTTTTGACTTTGTACGGTATGTGTGTAAATATTTCGTTGTTATTGTTTTTTTTTCCTTGTAAATTATCAAAAAAATATAATTGATAAGTTTCTGATGATTTCATAACATGTAGAGCATTTTTTTGGAAATGTCTTACTTTGCATAACAACCCCGTAATTATTATTTTCCCAACGGAGCTGCCCAAATTTCGTTCAAATAAAAGGATTGAATAATATTATGTTGATACGTTTGTATATTGTATGTATGTTTGTTTGTTTGACAAATAAAATGTTGTTGATTCACGTGATTAAACTCTGGGGGTTATTTTCTATTTATTTTGACTTGATGAGCAAGTAAAAAATTTACTGGCTTTTGTATTGTTTGTTTGATGGCAAAAGTTAATTTGATGCTAGTCAATCAAATGTTTGATTATATTATGTATAAAATAATAATATATGATGTTTTACATTACTTTGAGTTATTATTTTATTATTATTTTAAACCTAATTTTCTTTTATTACACAACAGTATGCCATAATTTCTACAGTTCTGTTATTTATACTTTTTGGATTTACTAACATTTTTCTACCAATAAATAGGCGTAAAAACCAAAATTTTCTGTGAATACTTATAGAAAAATAAAACGAAAAATCATAAGACGATAGGTGTAATCCGTTCATAAATCGGATAATTAATAAGCAAGATACACTCATTTAAAGTTTGATTTTTTAAAGATTTTAGTAGGTGTAGGTGGTGTGACGTCACCGATATAAAAAGTATAAATGATTGTATCTCGCTTATTAATCCGACTTACTAATGAACGGATTGCACTGATGGTTTTGTGATTCCTCGCTTTATTTTTCTACATTCACTGAAATTTATGGTTTTTAACCCTTTGCAGCCTAAATTTTTAATCAAAGATTAAAACTCTGCAAAGTTCAATGTAAATAGGTACTAACTACTATTTTATAAGATGATTCGTTTTCAATAGTTTAAAATAATAAATAAATATTTTAAAAATACCTTGAAGACAATCCACGTAAATAATTCATCGAGTACGAATAAAATGCGTTTTATCAACAAGTAAATAATTACCCACTTAAATTAAATGTAAGTAACGTATTATTTGGAAGATATTGCTTAATGGCAATTAGCCCGCCCTTGTACACTTGCTATGTAATTGTACATGAAGTTTTAAATAAAAATATATAAAATAAAATTGTTCAGACCAATACATCGTCATTTCCAATGTTACCTTCCCGACGATTATTGTTACCTGCCTCCTCTCCCCACACCTCTCCATGACGCAGCTCCCTAGCCTAGTGGCATTCAGTCGATGGCTATTTGCTTTCAAACCTTACACGAGTCGCATTTCGGAATGCTGAAGAAACAACCATCATTGCCCGACCAGGGAAGATTACTTTACTTAACATTTTTGTTCGTGAACTAAGTAGTGTCGTGCAGTGCCCACCACCTACGAGCTGGATCCAGCGTCGACCAGACCGCCAGCCATAACATAAACCTTCCAATTTAGTAAATAAACATTTTTCATCAAAAAATAGTACACCTTAACAACATAATATTCAGTCCGCTTATTGTTTGTGATCCACAACACCTTGTAATTAATAACTGGTGTTAAAACTCTTCCATTGTCATGTCCCACGACCCACGATAGTAGCTGCATATTGTGTTTCGCCAAATTATATTACAAGCCGAGCCAACAGCCGCGTTGTAGATCACACGAGCTCTGTAAAAGGTAAACTAATCAATACTGCCAAACATCGTAAATAAATTTATTTTAATTGGGAATATTTTAAAAAGAAAATACTGTAGAGCGTCGACAGATTTATAATCAAATGCGTAGAAACTGTAGAAATCAAACAACAAATTATAATCAAATTACGAATTGATCGTTCCATGATCAGCTCAGGCTCATAACTCATTTCGCTCGCGTCCCAAATATGTTTTTTAAAAGTTCATTGAAATGCAATTAATCCGTTCCAGTTTCAAGGCACATACTGGCCGCTGTGCACATATGACACATAGGCCGATGGAGTGGAAGAGAGATAGATGCGTCACAAACCGAACGCTTAGGCCGATCGTGCCTCTCTATCGCTTGTTCCGCGCTCTCGCTTGCACACTCGGCTCAGGCGGAACGTGACAATGAGTCATGCTTTTTCGTGTGTGCAGCCGGCGTTCCTCGATTTATTAGACGTTATCACGTCAAAAACAATGATTCGTAGGACCACGCTGAGCGCATATCTGTTAAAAAATAAGTTTAAATGTTAGCAATAATATATATACAGTACGCTATGCGATTATCTTGCCTTCGGTTAATGAAATGATCAAGATACACTGCACTTGGTGTACCAATGCAGTGCCCTATGCACCATAGGGAAAGTAGTAGTGGTAGAATGCTTTACGTAGCCTAAACATTTGTGTACAGTTCTTACATTACGTAGACCAAAACCATTCAATTACATGTATTGTGTGTGTGTGTATACCAAGTTATTTTAATGATAATTAATTCGTGGCTTTTTTCTAATTCGATTTTATATCACGTTATATTAAATTTGATTGCGCGTGCAGTATAATAGTATACAATAATTGAATACAATTTCCATCAAGTAGAGGACTTGAATCCCGAGGTGAACAAGTCTAAAATGTCACCAGCACGATGTGAAATCCGTAAGTGATTACGTCAGATCGCTTGTAAAATAGACTGTCTTGTATAACCTCCATTGTCCAACAGCTGGTGCAGGTACTAAGGTTGACAAATCCATTTCCTAAAAATGCTAAATGATCAACAATTGTTCCAAATACTGCAGTGGGAATGTAGGAACATGGCAATGCTTATTTTCACGCACTGTTTTGTTTTCACTGAAAAAAAATAACCAAAAAATTATCAAAGATTTTAAGGGCAAAATAAGCCTATTTTTCATTTTCGTTGAAATTAGTTCTTCGCAATCACATGATGGTTCAATGGGTACGATAAATGAAGCACAAAATTAAAATGAATAACGTGCGGAAAGGTATTAAAAAGCTCACTTCTGAAATGAAGCTATTTACCACTCTAGCAAAAGTTTAAAATTCATCTAGGTATTTATATTCCTTCTTTACTGTGTTTTTCTCCTAGATAATAATAAAACATTTATTATCTTGTTAATTAAGTAAATGTTAAAAGTTTTACTATAATTATTTAAACCATGCAACGACTTGCGATTTTATTACACAGTAAACAATACAATCTATCATTTCCTAACTAACCATCACGCCATTTCTCCGGAGGGGTAGGCAGAGAAGATAGAATGCCATACCACTCTGTCCTGGCATACTTCCTTTGCTTCCTCTACATTCATACATCTTCTCATGCACATACGCCGATTATTCCGACTTTTCTCATGTCCACTTTTAAGTACTTGTCGTACTTGGTCATGCCACGTCTTTCTCGGCCTTCCTCGGCTTTCTTTTATGAAATCTGTTTTCAATAAATAATAAAAGATATACATAACCCAAAGATAAAAAAAGTCGAATAAATGTGATGATTCTTGTTTATTGTTAATTACATATAGAGGAATGAAAAGTGATGATGAAGAGTATTTTAGTAGTAAAAAGTGAATAATGCTATACGATAAACTAGTATGCTCGTGAAACAAAATGGGGATTTTTGTTCAGTGAAACGTTTGCAAAAAGAGTGATGTATTACGTATTTAAAGGATTAAGTATGTACTGGAGTATTAGAATAAATCGTCGTAGGACACTTTTTGTTCTGAATGAATAAGTTGAAAGCTCGTTGCCCAAAATGGGATTACTTTTCGCAGCTATCAATCTCATTTAGTGAGTGTGGGGAACTCGTTTTATTCTGTCCACAGAATGATCTATAATTAATTTACAGCCTCACAATAAATGTCTTCGTACAATGAAACTAAATACACAAATACTGTTGGCTATCGAGTACTCCAGTCCCGCTTTATTTACGTAGCTCTTTGCTTAAACTAATTATTTTAATATTTTAAAACCTAAGATACCGTTTTAACAAAATTTTATTCATTTTCTTCCTAAGATAGTAGAAATAAATGAAATATTTTCAACATAAAACATTTAAAATGAAATAATAATAACGGTGATGACACATTATAAAGGTCGTATTATGTAGAATGCAAATCCGCAATCATATTTGTGGAGGTGATTCATTACGAAACGTTTCAGTAATATCACTAAATAAATTTTATAACGAATGATTTATTCACAATTACAAAAAGGAACAAATTAAGTTGTAATTCATGGTCACTTAACATCTATTTCTTTTTTTAAACAACAATATACCTTTGTCTGTAGTTAATTACGAAGGTAACATGCAAATGTATGTTTTTCATAAAACTTTTTAGAAGTTTAAATATATAAGTAATGGTAGACCTGAAATTTTGCATTTCTTTTTTATTTAAACGTTTAATTTTTCTATTGCAAAAGACGAGATGTAATATGTAAATTTTGCTACTTTTTTGTCTAATATGTTATTAATTTACGGTATTAATTTCAGTACGGTGCACCAAGGACAGTAAATATTGATAATGCATAAAGGCAAGATGATCAGTCTTAATGTAGGTACCTAGTAGTAATACAGTTTATATGAAACTCTAGTTGGCGGAATTTGTTTGAAATGTTAAAGTTTTACATGCAGAATAATCTGGACAACTTCAACGTATACATCAAGTAAATCTAGAGTTGTGTGAACAAGAAGTCTACCATTTCTAATATTTATTTATTGAACTGTTAAAAAATACCTGACTGACCACCAATCGAAACTAAATATTATTTATCTTTAAACCAGTATATCCGACCATTCTAATTTAACGTTTTCCTTGCCAAACAGTCATATAAGAACATACGAGTACATGCACGTTCAACGTTCATATACTAATTATTTATTTCACTTTCTACGTATTGATTCACGCTACTGTCCTCGATACAATTTTCACTGCCTGTGTCTATCGAAACATCTTCAAATTCAATACAAAACATAACCACCACGTAAAAATACTTCGATAATTAAATGCAAGCACCTTATCCTTGGAACGTCTTACTAACTCCTTTTTGCAAAGTCTCTTTGAGGTTTTTATACCCGACTGACTATATCGCATTAATTCCGTTAGGTAACCTATTCTTAGTGAAGTAGAAAATAGTACTGAACTCGATCGCTATTTTTGATATCAACAATAAATTTATTGGATAAAACCTCAATTTCCTTTAATGCATAACAGTGTTATGCCACATAATAATGCTTAGTATGTCGTCATTGAAATAAATTCAAATTGTTTGGAAATTGATGAATTATAGTTGTTATGTTTTAAAATGTAGCTTCCACGGTTTTGATCTGAAAGAAATTTAAACATTTTTTTATTGAAGATTGGTTCGTGTTCATCATGAACAGTCAAAAATAATTTCGGTACTAACCATCACATCAAAATGCTTAAAAAAGATTGTCAAGTGCTTTTTTAAATTATTTTTTTTTAATTACAGTTCGTGTGTTTGGAAAAATATTTTTTTTACAATATGACAGGCAAGGAACCGGGTAGGTAATCGTAGAAATTCTGACAATATTGAAGGTGTACGAAACTTGTTTAATTGAAAAAATTATAATTTGTTTAATTAGTCAAAATCAATTTATAAACGAATTATGCATATTCAGGCGACTAACGATTTGGTATTTATTGCGCCTACACATTGCCTTGTGTAATCGACCCCTCAATAGCTATATACTCGGACCGGCATTTATTATGCAATTTTATTCGAATCCTTTACTTTACTTTAGTTTGGCTAATCAGTACCTACCTATTTAGGTTTGGTGACTGGACCCTTTTTATGGTAAAAAAAAACTGTAAGGTTCATTATTCCGCCATTGTCTTGTGATTATCTATTGTTCTTAGCATACTTAGAACCATTTTTCTTAAATTCTTGCCAAACCTACAAAGACATTAAATGTATTATTCATTTAGTCTTTGTTGAACGAAAGTAACAATTTTTTAAGTTTTTTCAATGACTGATTTTTCAATTACTCATTTTGAAATTATGTACAATTGAGCCAAAGCAATTCATTACAAAAAAAATACTCGCATGTATTACACAAAATGTACACGGTAGGTACCTCTATATTCCATTACCTCGTACAAGTACATGGATTACAATATTCTTAGTACAAAATAAGACTCTTTTTATAGGCCGAATGCTTCCTTTTTTAAAAAATGGAATGTAAATATTAAATGAAAATCGGTAAGTGCAAAACACCGATCAGAATGCCTCTATTCTCTTTGTGCCGCCTTCTTTTTATATCACGTATCTATCTCGTTATTTCCGGTCAACTGACAAATTTATCACGTAGAATTGTCACTTTACGCGAATGTCAATCTAGTGTAACAAATTTACGCCTCAGTTTTAGAATTTGTGGCCTCACAGTATAACATAAAAGACTTATCTATAAGGTCTACGCAATCCACAAAACATTGTAAAACAGAAAAACATTTTGAGAAATGTGATGGTTTACTTTGATAATTTATTTCAATAGGTTATGTTGACATTTGACGTTGGTGTTGCCGATAGAAAAATGGCAGTGTGGCGATATTAAAGAATATATTGTCGCTTTAATTCAAAAGTGTTACATATGCAAAATCTTGATTTTTCAGGAGAGCGATTTTAAGTTTTTTGAATGTTATTTAATTAAAATTCTCTGCAAGTATTGCACTCTGCTGAATGTTTTTTTCACAGGAGACGCTTTGGAGCACATTATTTCAATGTGTATACTTCACTGAACCTAAAGCTCACCTGGTTTTTAGCAATGAATTTTCAAACCACGAGGTAACACTTTTCACCAAAAAAATATCAAAAGTGCCCATGGTCTAATGTACATTACAACTGTTTATGTTACAAATTTTTACGTGGTGCTCCTCTAGATGTTCATCAACTACTGACTTAATGACCGATGAAACTGTCTTCTGCTACAGCCACGCTGGTTTTGTCGAAAAGTTAAAACTGTTTTATCGCCCCTAATCCAAAAAAAACATCAATTTTAGAGATGTAACACTTAACACGGAAAAAATTTATTAAAAAAATACAAATTTTTGGTGTAAAAAAAAACGATTTTTTGCAGATGTAACACTCTTGAATTAAAGCGACGATATTTATAATTACAAATTTGTAAATTCTTTCTTTCTTCCTATAGTTCTCTTGATGTGTTAAATACATTAAAATACTAAACCATTTTTCTTTCTCTCTTTGTTCCCAGATGAATAATAAATAATATATTTAATTCCACTAAAAATTATAAGAAGTTCTTATGAATTGAGCTTGTACTTTGTGGGATCACTAAATAAAACAAATAAAAACAATGTGATAGATTTCTGTAAATCGATACAAGGAATGAACACTCCGGAATAAAATGGACAGGTGGTGTAGTTACTTAGTAAAACAATAACTTGTCATAATGTAACTGTTCCAAAACATTTATTGTACCCATGTCAATCTTCGTATTCTCTTTTCTCAATACAGACAGGTGTGTTCCATTATTTAGATTATATTATATATCTTTAGGGAAACGTCAGTGTTACTCAAAACCATTTGAGGGGTAAATTTTCTAAATTTCTAATACATCCATAAATAAAAAATAATAATTTTTAATTTCTCACGATAATTATTTAAAGTAAAAAAGCTTTCGTTTTATAATCGATAATTATAATAAATTAATCAATATTTTTATTGCCAATAACCTTACTAATATAAATATTAAGTCAAAAATGACGATCTCAATATAAGTAAAATGATGGACGTGGTTCTATTCTAAATATATTTCCAAAATCCTCCCCACCTGAGCCCACCCCAGCTGAGGCCTAAAGCATTTCTAGGGGTTTACTAAAATAGTGGGTCGTATTTCGGGGTGGTTTTTTCAATTAATTTTGACACCAGATCGTAAAAAAAAGTAAATATTTTCTCAAGCTGCTTAGACTCTTTTTTTCGAATTTTCCATCTATTTTAATTTTTTTTCATCATCGTTATTCCTCATCCGCTCCCTATGTGGAGAATATGGATTCCACAAACTGCCTCCAGGCCAAGCGATCGGCCGCCAGCTCCCGTTCGTCCTCCCAAGTCAAGTCCACGTCCCGCAGCTCTGACGCAAACTGCCGGCGAATTGTCAACAGTGGACGTCCAGGACGCCTAGAGCATGGTTAAGGCCATATGCTACGTAATTACCTTACGACATCCAAACTGTTTACCTGCAAATTTTATGTAATTTTTAAATCGATTAAAAATGAAAAGATAATCTTCTGGGGACGATACAGTCCGTGGGCAGTGTTGGGTATATGGGTACTACGTAACATTGGAAAGTGGTCATGGTATGCAAGTTCCACGCAACGGCCTATCAAGCCACACTCCACAATTACATACACTGTTCACTGCACACCGCATATACTCCATACTCCATACTAAATACTAATCTACCTATTGTCTTTTGCATGTCTCTTCTGAGGCGAGTTTACACGGGAAATCGCGTCCAGCAAAATGTTGCCACAAAGCTTAAAAAAAAATTTCGTTTATAATTCATACTATTTTCTAGGGAAATAGCGTTACCGATTTGTTGAAAAAAGTTATTAATTCTATGGAGAAAAATAACGGAAGTGCCCCATAATTGGCATTTAAATTTTTTTGTTAGAATTACTAAATGTGACATTAATATAAAAATATTAAGTCATTAAAGAGCACACACTGAGGGATCGTCCCACCTCCACCCTCGACTGTTATAGAGTCCTTGGGGACTCTCTGTCAGTCACGTTATTTTATGCAAGACTTTTAATTTTTGCTGTTGCAAATGCATAAGCAAATTGCAGGGCCAAAGTTTCCAAGTGAAGTTAAGGCAAGAGGGCGACAGCATCGATCAAGTCAAAAGAAAATCATGATGCACAGTATACATAAAGAGCACATCAAATTCTAGGGAATTAGCGTGCCAGTTTTTATTTTACTTTCCGTAAAAAAAAAAAGCCGTTTTGCAGACACATTTTGTGTGTGCTACTCACACGTGTTCTATGCTATAAGGATTTTTTTCTAGTTATGGTACGCCTCTTATTTCCGTTCATCTAAACATGTCGCTAGAAATGTGAGGGAAAATCTGAAATGTCTAAACAGCTCGAGTGTCAAATACGAACACGACAAACCGCCAACGGATGCACGAAGATTGTATATCTTCTGTGAATTTCACTTTTCGCTTCTCGTTCTGTAATTACAATTTCTCCGTCGTGGTCGTATTAACCGCATATTAATTAAAATACTTTATCTTATCGTGCAGGATGGTATTATAATAACACATTTATTTCTTGAAACCAATTGAATATTTTTTCACAAAAAAATTACCTATTGTCAGTGACAGAATTTGTCATGAATACATAATACAAAATGGTAGTTGGATAACTACGTGGGTAGGTAAGTATACCATTGCTTTCAAATAAGGCCCATTACGTAGATGAAAATGGGAAATTTTTTTTCTAAAACTTAAATATATTGGCTTTTAGGGAGATAATATCTAAATAGTTTAGTTTAGGCCAGAGATATTTGTATCCGTAGCTTCGGAAAAACACTGGTAGTTATAATTGTCAGTAAACTTCTACAGAAAGCTTTCTCGTAACCCTGCCAAAATGAAAGGTTATAATTATAAGTCCTGTAAACGTTTAGTTATCCATTGCTTGAATCGGCATTCACTTTGTTACACTTTGAATGAATTATTATTATATTAAAAACTTTATAATAAGTATATATTTTATTTTTATATCCCTACAGAGATGAGGTAGAATTATTTATATATTTTTTTAAATTCAGGAATATGGATATTCGAGCGTTTACAGGGCTTATGACCTGTCATTGGCTGGGTTAAGTGGCCAATTTATGTAGGTACTACAACATTCCCCATTCCGCTACCGTCTTGGGATAAATCCAGATTTGTGTACAAGTATTTGAACACGACCCAAAATGTTTTATTATAAGGATTTCTTATTTTTTATTTTATAAATATACACTTCCACTGTAATATTAATATTTGGAGTTTACGTATTCTGTAATTTAATGTCTTTTCAACAATCGGTGAGAGAACTGTTCTCCCGAAACCCGTGGTAGTGATTCCATGATAATAAAATTAAGTAAAAAGTAACAAATTTTTATTTAATTATAATTCGTTTTGATACCCATATTATAATCGTAAATAATTCTGAAGACATATTTCGTTACGAGCTTATTAAATGTCCATTTCTCAAAATATATTTTTCTGGCAGAGGTTTTTCCGTTTGTATTAACTTCTGACACAATAACGTAAATGGCAAAGCATCTAAAATAGTAATTAAACCACCAACAAGTCTTTCGCAGTCTGTTAACAGCAGCCAATAAAAGTTAACAGCCGTAATCCAAATCTTACTTACACGTTAAGGCCATTTCTTGCCCGAGAGTAACGAACAAGTGTTCTTTTGTAACGAGTACATAATTAAGGTATTGTTCATTTTCCGCAGACTCACATCAAAATGAGTAATGGCGTCATTAACGTCATTATTCTAATGAATTATTTGTGATAATTCGTCAAATCTACGACGTAGCTAATATTATCCTCGTCAATATTTACCCAAATGTCGATATATTTATCAGGTTGTCATTTCAATCCGCAAACTAGTTAACGCTATGTTTCTGGTATAATGGATCATAAGTTTTATTCATTTGAGTGTGTCTATTTAAAATAGGCACCTACACTATTAGTTAAAAATAACGTTATTTTAGTGTTAGAACATAAGTTATGTATTGTTCTTTTTTATGAAAAAATTACTACTATGGAAATTGCTAAAATTCCTAAACATTTAAAACATCTCAAATTATTTGGATATTAAAAAACTTTTGGCTGTCTGTAAAGTCGGTTTACGGACGATAATTTTACGTGATAACGTCATTAGAAAACATTGATGAAAAATAGCATACTTTTATGAATTGAATTGAATTATTATGACTGAATTATCATTATTTTGTAGAATTTTGTTGATCCACGGTTTGAGAGTGGAAGAGAGACAGATGCGTCACAAACCGAACGCTTAGGCCGATCGTGCCTCTCTATCACATCCAGAGTTTCTTTGTTTACGTAAACATTTTTTTAAAAACATGTGTCGTAGGATTTTTTCCAAAATAAAGCGATTGACACTTATTATTGTATTTCCTACAAAAACATTATTTCTGAACGGCAGGTTCTTGTAATAATAATGATTGATGAATACTTCAGACGAAGATTTATGATACTAGAAATAATGTTTTTCTTTGACATAAGTTGATTTGTATGGTAGGTTAGCAAACTATCGAATGCTTTGTAAACTTCAAGTTGGTATTCATTTCATTTGTCCCATAAAAATTAAACAAAACTTATTATCAGAGAAACTAGTGATTGTTTTATGGAAGTCCCCATGCCATTGCCATGGTGTGATGTTCAAGGTATCTACTGTAATTTTTTGTTGATATTCTCGGTTAATAATTATTACTGATTGTTTTTGAGGTTAGTTCGTAGAACTCATTTTTTATTTAGGTAAAAAATTGTATTTAATTAAAACAAAAAGAGTTTCT
Organism: Micrasema minimum; assembly: GCA_022494985.1. Taxonomy (NCBI): domain Eukaryota; kingdom Metazoa; phylum Arthropoda; class Insecta; order Trichoptera; family Brachycentridae; genus Micrasema; species Micrasema minimum. The sequence continues at coordinate 36,487 of JAGVSP010001549.1, forward strand.
TACACAGGTTTTTTATTAAAAACACACTTTTGTCGTCGACGCGTTTCGTCTTATTAGGACATTTTCAAAACACTCGTTTTTTGAAACGTGTTTTGAAAATGTCCTAATAAGACGAAACGCGTCGACGACAAAAGTGTTTTTAATAAAAAACCTGTGTAAGAACTCTTTGTGTTTTAATTAAATACAATTTTTTACCTAAATAATTATTAAATTTATAAAAAAAGAATGTACCTTCCGTATCTGATTACTTCATGTTTAGAGACGAACCATTTTTTCGGTGACGACCTACTACAACAGTAAATTTTATAATAATCTTATAATATAAAATAATAGGGGTATTTTGGTGTTTGGCATTCATCTATGAAAAAAGGAAAGTGTAGACGTTGCGTACCTATGTAATGTTTGGGCGTTATGAATATTAATTGAGCGTTTGCATATTCGTTCCACTTGAGAATATTTTGCTAAATTCTTGTAATGGGAACTAACGTTTCTATGTGCGTACATTACCGGATGATTAACAAAGTGTTTCCGGGAGTATATATATATTATACATATATATTTTATATCGTGAACATACATTTTAGCGGGAAAATCATCTGTATTAGGTAGATAATATTTTGGATACTTAGAACTATGAGAAGATGTATGAATGTGTAGGAAGCAAGGGACGTATGCCAGGACAGAATGAGGTGGCGTTCTATCCTCTCTCCCTACCCTTTCGTGGAAATGGCGTGATGGTTAGTTAGTTAGAAGACAGAAAAAATTCTGGCAAAAATAGGAACTGCTGTAAAATTATATTATCGACAAATTATTTTTAGTCGCCTGAAAAACTCGCAGTATCCTAGTAATATTATTCAGCGTCCTAATATTGTACACAGCGTCCTAATAATAATTACTCAGCGTTCTAATAAATATCGTTTGGCGTCCTAATAAAAGTATTGGAACGCCGAATTAAGAATAATTCGTCGAAAATTATGGGTTCTTTATTAGGAATATTACTGCAGTCCTTTTTTAACAGGAAAATAACCAAATTGTTGGTAATACTTATAAAACAGCAGTAATTCTTAGAAAATATAAATAATTATTGATATTTTCTTATCATTAAGAAAAGGTGTTTTTTTTCAATGAACCTGTTTTCCGATAATTCGTACAATACTATGAATGAAAAAATGCTTTGAAGTACATAATTATTATTGAATTTGTTTCTTTATATAATTTCGACGAACGCCTTCATTATTCATTGCGACTCTTATGCCTGTTCTGTACGGGAGGCGTAAGTATTTAGATTTTATTTTCAAATGTAAATTTAAATAAGTACTAACAAGTATTTTATAAGCAGATATGTAATAAGATTTGTTAATATTTTCATTAAAACAAGTTAATTAGTTATTTATTTATTTATTTTATTGTTTTTACGCCCATAGGGCTTTTACATAGACATTTTAAAAATGATTACACAGTAGGTAGCTATTTATTACCGCCAGAGATGGCATCCAGACACTGTTCCCTAAAATGCACTAGATTTGTGTTGAAAACATCAATATTGTTAGTATACTTGTTAGCCAGTGCGTGCATTCTTCGTATAGGTGAGTTTGCATTGTAATTGGTCGATGATTGGCTACAGTAAAATAGTGCATTACTACGGGTAACTCGACCAAGAACTAGTATACTTATTAAATTAAATTTGTTAGTTGACAACAATCAAACATAGATTTTAATACTTTGAACAGAAAGAGCAAATCATTTATTATTCTTATATTTTCTAATGTTTGTATTTTCAAAAAGTTATTTAAAAAGTTATAATTTATGTTTACAATGGAGATATTTAATTTAAAATTGTCATAAAACATAAAAATGTCATGTGGCATCAGTAAATGACATTTTTAATTTATTAACTAAAGAAACTCACTAACTTTTAGATTTACTTCACAAATCAACGACCACAAAAACTTATAATATGGTACATATTTAACAGAAAGTAAATTGCACATTACATTATTAGTGATGTTAATTCCAGAAATGGTTTTATATTAGGAACGAGGATTGATCGTTCATCCGTTACCACCAGTCAAATTACCGGTCGATCGGAACTCTAAACACAATAGCATCTTAACACATTTGTAATTAGGTACTATTACAGGAAATTAATGCACTTTAATTATTTATAATTATAAACAATTATTGTACACATTACAGGTAGTTGTTGCATGATGTGTGCGAATGATCATGCTCAGTAGTATGTGTATGTTTGTATATTAGTTTTTAATTTTTAAAGGAAAAAAGTAATTTACAGAAATCTGGATTTAACATTCTATTTTCAATTATT
>JAGVSP010001550.1:10000-15000 GCA_022494985.1 Micrasema minimum
AAAAAAAAAAAAAAAAAAAAAAAAAAAAAAAAAAATAAAAAAAAAAAAAAAAAAAAAAAAAAAAAAAAAAAAAAAAAAAAAAAAAAAAAAAAAAAAAAAAAAAAAAAAAAAAAAAAAAAAAAAAAAAAAAAAAAAAAAAAAAAAAAAAAAAAAAAAAAAAAAAAAAAAAAAAAAAAAAATAAAAAAAAAAAAAAAAAAAAAAAAAAAAAAAAAAAAAAAAAAAAAAAAAAAAAAAAAAAAAAAAAAAAAAAAAAAAAAAAAAAAAAAAAAAAGAAAAAAAAAAAAAAAAAAAAATAAAAAAAAAAAAAAAAAAAAAAAAAAAAAAAAAAAAAAAAAAAAAAAAAAAAAAAAAAAAAAAAAAAAAAAAAAAAAAAAAAAAAAAAAAAAAAAAAAAAAAAAAAAAAAAAAAAAAAAAAAAAAAAAAAAAAAAAAAAAAAAAAAAAAAAAAAAAAAAAATAAAAATAAAAAATAAAAAAAAAAAAAAAAAAAAAAAAAAAAAAAAAAAAAAAAAAAAAAAAAAAAAAAAAAAAAAAAAAAAAAAAAAAAAAAAAAAAAAAAAAAAAAAAAAAAAAAAAAAAAAAAAAAAAAAAAAAAAAAAAAAAAAAAAAAAAAAAAAAAAAAAAAAAAATAACTAAAAAAAAAAAAAAAAAAAAAAAAAAAAAAAAAAAAAAAAAAAAAAAAAAAAAAAAAAAAAAAAAAAAAAAAAAAAAAAAAAAAAAAAAAAATAAAAAAAAAAAAAAAAAAAAAAAAAAAAAAAAAAAAAAAAAAAAAAAAAAAAAAAAAAAAAAAAAAAAAAAAATAAAAAAAAAAAAAAAAAAAAAAAAAAAAAAAAAAAAAAAAAAAAAAAAAAAAAAAAAAAAAAAAAAAAAAAAAAAAAAAAAAAAAAAAAATAAAAAAAAAAAAAAAAAAAAAAAAAAAAAAAAAAAAAAAAAAAAAAAAAAAAAAATAAAAAAAAAAAAAAAAAAAAAAAAAAAAAAAAAAAAAAAAAAAAAAAAAAAAAAAAAAAAAAAAAAAAAAAAAAAAAAAAAAAAAAAAAAAAAAAAAAAAAAAAAAAAAAAAAAAAAAAAAAAAAAAAAAAAAAAAAAAAAAAAAAAAAAAAAAAAAAAAAAAAAAAAAAAAAAAAAAAAAAAAAAAAAAAAAAAAAAAAAAAAAAAAAAAAAAAAAAAAAAAAAAAAAAAAAAAAAAAAAAAAAAAAAAAAAAAAAAAAAAAAAAAAAAAAAAAAAAAAAAAAAAAAAAAAAAAAAAAAAAAAAAAAAAAAAAAAAAAAAAAAAAAAAAAAAAAAAAAAAAAAAAAAAAAAAAAAAAAAAAAAAAAAAAAAAAAAAAAAAAAAAAAAAAAAAAAAAAAAAAAAAAAAAAAAAAAAAAAAAAAAAAAAAAAAAAAAAAAAAAAAAAAAAAAAAAAAAAAAAAAAAAAAAAAAAAAAAAAAAAAAAAAAAAAAATAAAAAAAAAAAAAAAAAAAAAAAAAAAAAATAAAAAAAAAAAAAAAAAAAAAAAAAAAAAAAAAAAAAAAAAAAAAAAAAAAAAAAAAAAAAAAAAAAAAAAAAAAAAAAAAAAAAAAAAAAAAAATAAAAAAAAAAAAAAAAAAAAAAAAAAAAAAAAAAAAAAAAAAAAAAAAAAAAAAAAAAAAAAAAAAAAAAAAAAAAAAAAAAAAAAAAAAAAAAAAAAAAAAAAAAAAAAAAAAAAAAAAAAAAAAAAAAAAAAAAAAAAAAAAAAAAAAAAAAAAAAAAAAAAAAAAAAAAAAAAAAAAAAAAAAAAAAAAAAAAAAAAAAAAAAAAAAAAAAAAAAAAAAAAAAAAAAAAAAAAAAAAAAAAAAAAAAAAAAAAAAAAAAAAAAAAAAAAAAAAAAAAAAAAAAAAAAAAAAAAAAAAAAAAATAAAAAAAAAAAAAAAAAAAAAAAAAAAAAAAAAAAAAAAAAAAAAAAAAAAAAAAAAAAAAAAAAAAAAAAAAAAAAAAAAAAAAAAAAAAAAAAAAAAAAAAAAAAAAAAAAAAAAAAAAAAAAAAAAAAAAAAAAAAAAAAAAAAAAAAAAAAAAAAAAAAAAAAAAAAAAAAAAAAAAAAAAAAAAAAAAAAAAAAAAAAAAAAAAAAAAAAAAAAAAAAAAAAAAAAAAAAAAAAAAAAAAAAAAAAAAAAAAAAAAAAAAAAAAAAAAAAAAAAAAAAAAAAAAAAAAAAAAAAAAAAAAAAAAAAAAAAAAAAAAAAAAAAAAAAAAAAAAAAAAAAAAAAAAAAAAAAAAAAAAAAAAAAAAAAAAAAAAAAAAAAAAAAAAAAAAAAAAAAAAAAAAAAAAAAAAAAAAAAAAAAAAAAAAAAAAAAAAAAAAAAAAAAAAAAAAAAAAAAAAAAAAAAAAAAAAAAAAAAAAAAAAAAAAAAAAAAAAAAAAAAAAAAAAAAAAAAAAAAAAAAAAAAAAAAAAAAAAAAAAAAAAAAAAAAAAATAAAAAAAAAAAAAAAAAAAAAAAAAAAAAAAAAAAAAAAAAAAAAAAAAAAAAAAAAAAAAAAAAAAAAAAAAAATAAAAAAAAAAAAAAAAAAAAAAAAAAAAAAAAAAAAAAAAAAAAAAAAAAAAAAAAAAAAAAAAAAAAAAAAAAAAAAAAAAAAAAAAAAAAAAAAAAAAAAAAAAAAAAAAAAAAAAAAAAAAAAAAAAAAAAAAAAAAAAAAAAAAAAAAAAAAAAAAAAAAAAAAAAAAAAAAAAAAAAAAAAAAAAAAAAAAAAAAAAAAAAAAAAAAAAAAAAAAAAAAAAAAAAAAAAAAAAAAAAAAAAAAAAAAAAAAAAAAAAAAAAAAAAAAAAAAAAAAAAAAAAAAAAAAAAAAAAAAAAAAAAAAAAAAAAAAAAAAAAAAAAAAAAAAAAAAAAAAAAAAAAAAAAAAAAAAAAAAAAAAAAAAAAAAAAAAAAAAAAAAAAAAAAAAAAAAAAAAAAAAAAAAAAAAAAAAAAAAAAAAAAAAAAAAAAAATAAAAAAAAAAAAAAAAAAAAAAAAAAAAAAAAAAAAAAAAAAAAAAAAAAAAAAAAAAAAAAAAAAAAAAAAAAAAAAAAAAAAAAAAAAAAAAAAAAAAAAAAAAAAAAAAAAAAAAAAAAAAAAAAAGAAAAAAAATAAAAAAAAAAAAAAAAAAAAAAAAAAAAAAAAAAAAAAAAAAAAAAAAAAAAAAAAAAAAAAAAAAAAAAAAAAAAAAAAAAAAAAAAAAAAAAAAAAAAAAAAAAAAAAAAAAAAAAAAAAAAAAAAAAAAAAAAAAAAAAAAAAAAAAAAAAAAAAAAAAAAAAAAAAAAAAAAAAAAAAAAAAAAAAAAAAAAAAAAAAAAAAAAAAAAAAAAAAAAAAAAAAAAAAAAAAAAAAAAAAAAAAAAAAAAAAAAAAAAAAAAAAAAAAAAAAAAAAAAAAAAAAAAAAAAAAAAAAAAAAAAAAAAAAAAAAAAAAAAAAAAAAAAAAAAAAAAAAAAAAAAAAAAAAAAAAAAAAAAAAAAAAAAAAAAAAAAAAAAAAAAAAAAAAAAAAAAAAAAAAAAAAAAAAAAAAAAAAAAAAAAAAAAAAAAAAAAAAAAAAAAAAAAAAAAAAAAAAAAAAAAAAAAAAAAAAAAAAAAAAAAAAAAAAAAAAAAAAAAAAAAAAAAAAAAAAAAAAAAAAAAAAAAAAAAAAAAAAAAAAAAAAAAAAAAAAAAAAAAAAAAAAAAAAAAAAAAAAAAAAAAAAAAAAAAAAAAAAAAAAAAAAAAAAAAAAAAAAAAAAAAAAAAAAAAAAAAAAAAAAAAAAAAAAAAAAAAAAAAAAAAAAAAAAAAAAAAAAAAAAAAAAAAAAAAAAAAAAAAAAAAAAAAAAAAAAAAAAAAAAAAAAAAAAAAAAAAAAAAAAAAAAAAAAAAAAAAAAAAAAAAAAAAAAAAAAAAAAAAAAAAAAAAAAAAAAAAAAAAAAAAAAAAAAAAAAAAAAAAAAAAAAAAAAAAAAAAAAAAAAAAAAAAAAAAAAAAAAAAAAAAAAAAAAAAAAAAAAAAAAAAAAAAAAAAAAAAAAAAAAAAAAAAAAAAAAAAAAAAAAAAAAAAAAAAAAAAAAAAAAAAAAAAAAAAAAAAAAAAAAAAAAAAAAAAAAAAAAAAAAAAAAAAAAAAAAAAAAAAAAAAAAAAAAAAAAAAAAAAAAAAAAAAAAAAAAAAAAAAAAAAAAAAAAAAAAAAAAAAAAAAAAAAAAAAAAAAAAAAAAAAAAAAAAAAAAAAAAAAAAAAAAAAAAAAAAAAAAAAAAAAAAAAAAAAAAAAAAAAAAAAAAAAAAAAAAAAAAAAAAAAAAAAAAAAAAAAAAAAAAAAAAAAAAAAAAAAAAAAAAAAAAAAAAAAAAAAAAAAAAAAAAAAAAAAAAAAAAAAAAAAAAAAAAAAAAAAAAAAAAAAAAAAAAAAAAAAAAAAAAAAAAAAAAAAAAAAAAAAAAAAAAAAAAAAAAAAAAAAAAAAAAAAAAAAAAAAAAAAAAAAAAAAAAAAAAAAAAAAAAAAAAAAAAAAAAAAAAAAAAAAAAAAAAAAAAAAAAAAAAAAAAAAAAAAAAAAAAAAAAAAAAAAAAAAAAAAAAAAAAAAAAAAAAAAAAAAAAAAAAAAAAAAAAAAAAAAAAAAAAAAAAAAAAAAAAAAAAAAAAAAAAAAAAAAAAAAAAAAAAAAAAAAAAAAAAAAAAAAAAAAAAAAAAAAAAAAAAAAAAAAAAAAAAAAAAAAAAAAAAAAAAAAAAAAAAAAAAAAAAAAAAAAAAAAAAAAAAAAAAAAAAAAAAAAAAAAAAAAAAAAAAAAAAAAAAAAAAAAAAAAAAAAAAAAAAAAAAAAAAAAAAAAAAAAAAAAAAAAAAAAAAAAAAAAAAAAAAAAAAAAAAAAAAAAAAAAAAAAAAAAAAAAAAAAAAAAAAAAAAAAAAAAAAAAAAAAAAAAAAAAAAAAAAAAAAAAAAAAAAAAAAAAAAAAAAAAAAAAAAAAAAAAAAAAAAAAAAAAAAAAAAAAAAAAAAAAAAAAAAAAAAAAAAAAAAAAAAAAAAAAAAAAAAAAAAAAAAAAAAAAAAAAAAAAAAAAAAA